>JBAKBP010015534.1:0-54986 GCA_037953745.1 Lithodes maja
CTAGCACTTTTAGAGTTACAGCGGTTATGGATCACGATTTCAGGACTACTTATTCGGAACAGACTATAGTATTACCTACCCTGTTCCAAGTAGGTAGGCTGGAAATTGTGAACCCTAACCTCTGTCACTCAAAAAAGAGTTAGCGTAGATGGGCCGTCAATGTTTTCACCAATTCCCAAGCTGTCCCTTCCCATATGGTAGATATATGAGCTCGATTACTGTAGTCGTTTGTGAGTTATACTGTAGAGATTAACGTTCAAGAGCTGTGACCTACTTACATCAAAATTGGGTATAGTATTACCACACACCTGTTTGCTATATTTATCCACCACACACCACAGAAGCCACTCTGATATTGTAACACAGCACTGTAGTATGTTTTTATATATATTCTTTTCCAGCTGACGGTCAATAATCATGTCCTCATCTTGATTACTCAGCGATTACAAAGATTTTACAGCGAATTATGTCGAAACCAATCGCTAAGGGATTCAGTTTACCGTCAGCTGAAATAAAACCGATTATAGTATTACCACACAACTGTTAGCTATATTGATCCACCACACACTACATACCACACACTACACACCACACACCACACACTACACACTACACACCACACACTACACACCACACACTACACACCACACACTACACACTACACACCACAAACCACACACTACACACCACACACCAAACACTACACACCACACACTACACACCACATACCATACACTACACACCGCACACTACACACTATACACCACACAATACACACCACACACGACACACCACACACTATACACCACACACCACACAATACACACCACACACGACACACCACACACTACACACCACACACCACACAATACACACCACACACGACACACCACACACTGCACACTACACACTACACACCACACGCCACACGCCACACACCACAGAAGCCACTCTGGTATTATTACATAAGGCTCGGACACATACCTTCACTCGGTCACTCTTCTGTCAGTCCATGGGGCCAGATAGAAAGGCATTGATTGCTTAGAACCAGTTGCTGCAAATATATATATTATTTAGGTTATAAACTTTGTTAATGAGTATAAAATATATCACCTAGTAGCCTTTAAGGGGGAAGGGTTGTTTTTTTTGGCCCCCTTTCTTCCACGTGTTTAACCCCATTAATTTTCAGATTAACTGTCAGCCCATCCATTTGGCGATTTTAAGACCTATTTCTTTGTCAATATTAAGACCTTTCGTACCATTTAGGTGTTGATTTTTTCCTGGCGAGCGATAGCAAGCCTGTAATTTACAAGAACCGGTCTTTGGCCCGGACATTTTTCTACTGAAAAATGTACCGGTACACATTTATATAGAAGGGGGATCTTGGGGGTGCTCTTTAAAGCTTGATGGAGGTCTAAGGAGGAAACTAAAAAATAACAATTAAATAAATATATCGCCCAATAAATAAACTCTTCCCCCTTAATTGGGAGTCAACACGGAAATGAAAGTATGACCCTTGAGACAGTAGCTATTCGTGATATATCGGTGACTATGTTGGTTTGTTACAATATGCCGGGCATCTTGGATAATGGTACCCAATAATATTGGATAATCAAATCAAGTCAAGAAACAAATATTTCACTATCATTGAACTTGTAATGTAAGACCAGACTCGACACACCTACTAACCTCAAAATTGAGAGAGTTATCAGTGAGTAATGAAAACCTACTGGGATAAACGTTTTGTCTATAAATCTTATATACATTGTTATGGACAGTTTAGCGTCCAGAAAAAAAAAAAAAAAAAAAAAAAAAAAAGAGTTTCCATTAGTTCAAAATTGCAAACACATGTCAATCAATCAATCAATCAATCAATCAATCAAACTTTATTTGTAAAGTTACATGTAACATGGTAGTACTGTATAACGGTAAGGAGTCTACTGAAGATCAATTATATTAATTTATCGTATAATAGAGATGCCTACTGTATCGAAGTTATATTGTATACCATAGGTGACATATTTCTAATAACTCAAAATTGATCCATATTGTTGCTACGTCGCCATTTTCGAACAGTCTATCGTTGAAAATCCATATCTTCACTGATTCGAAATTACCTTCCTCTCTAGTAATATAAAGCAACACAGAAAGCCACTCGATCAGTGCGATTATACCAACTATATTACATTTTTATATATCATTAGGTGATGAACTTAGAAAAGACCTGTGAGATTCAACAGGTTTATTGAGATTCTTTCTATCCGATTGATTTCTAGATATATATTTTAAACTGAATATATTCGGCTAACATTACCCAGACTTAAATAAATGCAAGAAATGAGAGCAATTGGACGATAGTTGGAGGGTTGAGAGCGGTCACCCTTCTTTGGGACAGGTTGAAAACGAGCAAAATTCCAGCAAGAGGGAAAGACAGCACACATACAGTATATATAATAGTTATAAGACAGCACACATACAGTATATATAATAGTTATAAGACAGCACACATACAGTATATATAATAGTTATAAGACAGCACACATACAGTATATACAGCCATGGATCAAAAAACGCCATCCGAGAAGAAGCAGCAGTGACATAAATCATCCAACGCCAAGAAAAAAACAGAGGCAACCGAGGACCACCAGCGATAAGGACCGAAGACAGCGAGGACCAGGACAGCCAAGAACATATATGTAGATCCGACAAGAACCAAAAATATTATTAAAGCGCGTTCCGTGAGTTCTAAAATAACAAATTTAAAGGTTTTCTATGCAAACGCTCGTAGCATACGCAATAAATTTTCAGATTTAGAGGAGCTAGTGTTTACATAAAATTATGATGTGATTGGCATAACAGAATCTTGGCTCAATACAGAAGAAAGAGACTTTTTAGCAGAGTATTCACTTCCCGGTTATGTAATGTTTGAGAAAAGACGAATAAAGCGAAATGGAGGTGGCGTTTTACTTTATATCAAAGACAGTCTTAACCCTACCCTCTTGTCAAAAACCTCAAATTGTGAACGTCGACGCATCTTTTGTGCTAATAAAGAATAATAAAGGTACAAAAATAATACTTGCATTAATATACAGACCTCCAGCTCAATCAGTGCAAACTGACCAAGAAATTTACGAACAAATTGAGATGTAAGTAACTCACAAGATACCGTAATTTTTGGCGACTTTAATTTACCTGTGACCAAGTGGGGCGATACGCTTACTTCACACTCCGGACATGACTTGTATACGAACTTGCAAGAGAGTTCGCTTTATCAATTTGTTTGAACGCCAACCCGTGGTAATAACGTTCTTGACATTGTACTTGCAACAAAAGAAGAATTAATAGAGAATTTGAATTTTGGTGATGAATTCAGTAACAGCGTCCATCGTACGATAACTTTCACTTTAAAGTTTACTAGTAATGAACCAAATAGTAGCATCGAAAAAGTCCCTAATTTCAAGAAAGCAAACTTCCATAAACTTAGAGCTATGTTTAAAGAAACTGACTGGAGCTTTTTAATTCACAATAACGACATAAATACATCTTGGAAGTTATTCGAAGCCACTTACCTAAAAGCAGTGCAAGACTGCATCCCATCGAAAATACGGCGTCCAGGCCATAATAATAAGCCCAAATGGTGGAATAAAGATATTTCAAACTGCCTGCTTGCTAAAAAATTTGCTGATAGATTAAAATCCTCACAAAATGACGAAGAACGGCTGAAATTTGTAGAGCTACGACGCAAAGCCAAACAGTTAATTAAGCAAAGTAAAAAGACCTTAGAGTTACATATTGCGAATCAAAGTAAAACAAACCCGAAAGAATTCTATAGTTATATCAGAAAGAAAAAAGTAGTTACTTCAACTGTTGGGCCGTTAGTCGATGAAAATGGAGAATACACCAAAGACGAAGTACAAATGAGTAATGCCCTCAATACCTTCTTTGCATCAGTTTTTACAACAGAAGACCTCAGTGATATCCCTACACCATCGCCGATTCAGATTGATAATTCAGATGTTCTAAGCAATATCACCGTTACAGAGAGAGAAGTATTGAATTGTTTAGATAAACTCAAGGGAAATAAAACGCCTGGACCTGATACAATCTCGCCTAGAGTTCTAAAGGAAGCTAAGGATGAGCTCTCCAAACCACTGACATTACTATTCAATAAATCCTTGCAGTCTGGAACTATGCCCGATCAGTGGAAGCTAGCCAACGTAACACCGATATTCAAAAAAGGCAGCAAATCCCTACCCAGTAACTATCGTCCAATTAGCTTAACCTCAGTTGTATGTAAAATACTAGAAACGGTCATACGAGACTGACTCGTAAATCACTTAGAGGAAAATAACATACTTAAAGATACTCAACACGGCTTTCGTAAAAAACGTTCCTGTTTAACAAACCTCTTAGACTTCTTCCACGATATCCTCAACCTCTACGATGAGAGTAAAGCTGTAGATATTATATATACCTTGATTTTCAAAAGGCCTTTGACAAAGTTCCCCACAAACGTTTACTGCTAAAACTAAAAGCGCATGGAACACAAGACGGTGTGTTGAAATGGATAGAAAATTGGCTCAGCGACAGAAAGCAAAGAGTAGTCATAAATGGTAAGGCATCTAAATGGACCAATGTAAGTAGCGGGGTACCCCAGGGATCGGTACTAGGACCAATTCTCTTTCTAATTTACATCAACGACATAGATGAGGGTCTCACCTGTACAATCTCAAAATTTGCTGACGATACAAAAATTGTAAATAGCGTACTCTCAAAAGAACAAGTTGACGATATGCAACACAATCTAGATAAATTGTCATGTTGGGCCCAAATTTGGCAAATGAGTTTCAATGCGGATAAATGTAAAGTACTACATATCGGATACCTAAATGAGAAAGCAAACTATTCGATGAATGGCACTCAGCTTAAGAATGTAAACAGAGAAACCGATCTGGGAGTAACAATATCGAGTAACCTAAAACCGAGTCAACAATGTTCAGAAGTTGTTAAGAAGGCAAACAAAATAATTGGCTTTATAGGCAGGTCATTTGAGCATAAATCCAAAGAAGTTATCCTAACCCTTTACAATTCCTTAGTCCGCCCTCTTCTGGAATACTGCGTTCAATCCTGGTGCCCTTATTACCAAAAAGATATAAACAAGCTAGAACGAGTTCAACGTAGAGTTACCAAAATGATACCTAGCCTAAAGAACAAACCATACGAAGAGCAAGAGCGTCTTAGAGAATTATATCTATTTCCTTTAACCCAGCGCAGATTAAGAGGTGACTTAATTCAAGTGTTCAAAATCATCAAAGGCATCGACAATATGAACTGTAGTAAGTACTTCACTATCGACCAATCTAATTACACGCGGGGAAACGGTTGCAAAATTATTGGTAAATCTTTTAACTCACACGAATCTAAGAATTTCTTCTTCAATCGAGTTGTCAACTTGTGGAATGGGCTTCCCCGAAACGTTATAGACTGCATCACCGTTGATTCATTTAAACTCCGCCTAGACAAATATCTCGCATCAAACCCGCGACTGACTGCGTTTGTAAATGAATAACTTTATTTTATCCCCCCCTCAGTTACTAACCCATCTGTCCCCTACTAACTTCCTAATCCTGCCACGGACATTAGTTCCAGGGCAGTAATTCCCTTTCCAATGTTCCCTTACCCACTCTAAACCACTGTTTGGACACTTGATCCTCAGTGTTTTGGAGGACAAGCAGCCTGGAAGGGTCACTGTATATCTTGTTGCTTGGTTTCCTTTGTACTTTGTACTATATAATAGTTATAAGACAGCACACATACAGTTTATATAATAGTTATAAGACAGCACACATACAGTATATATAATAGTTATAAGACAGGACACATACAGTATCTATAATAGTTATAAGACAGCACACATACAGTATATATAATAGTTATAAGACAGCACACTGTTACGATCCAGGTTCTCAAAGACACAGGGCTCTTCAACATTGGACTAGATAATGGCAAAATGCAACAACGGTAACACTAGATCCAAACCCTGCCTTAAACACTGGAAAACAAAACACCATTACCGCCCTGAGTCGTGCCTGGACAACGAGGTATCCTATGACTCGGTAACTGGTGCACACACACTAGGCTGATGCTCGATGAAACAGCCTATTCTCAAACAGTAAAAGATTACTCGATTAGGTTACACAAAGAAAAGATAGTTTACGTGATTAATTAACGTTACGGTAGATACTCAAATAACTGGCACTCCTGTATTAAAGAAAGTGCAATGCTAGTCCTGCAACATCAACTGGAAACTTCTGAAATAAGTCTGATGCTGGGAAGATGTTCGTAAAGAATCTTGAACAATTATAATGCAGAATAAGGGTCACAATAAATACTAGGACATATAGTAATAATAGGCAGGCGAATAATAAAGACTGCGCAAAGGTAGTAATGCTCGACAACTAAAGAAATGCTTCGTGACACAACGCAACAGCCTACTAGGGTTGTGCAACTCAACAACAACCTCGGCTCAAAAGTGCAGTGAATAATAATGTTGCATACATATAATAATGGGGGCTTATCTCTAACCAGTGTCTGCTCAGTTAATAAAGTCTAGCTGGGGTATCAAGGCAGGGCAACAATGGGTGAGCATGCGGCTCGTAGCCTAACGTTGTCCGAAGGTGGTATAATGAAGATTACGTTATATGACGGGGATGCTCTCTTGATAAATCTAGGTCTCTAGTACCTAGTTCTATCCTAGCGATCCCTCAGAAGTCAACACAAAGAGGCAGCACTATGTTGTGAGGGATAGGCTATGTCCCTCTCACACCACAGCGCTGTGCTCGCAAAGTAAACCCACCCGAAGACAACTTAGGCTCCCACAGTAACTGTCGATGTCGTGCAGGGCTTAGCTAACACTGCACACATCGGAGACAACGACACAGTAACCTTACCCCCAGTCTAGCTTTAGATAACCAAGCAGAATCACTCAACACCTTGCCAGGGAGACATATACCGGTCTACAACCTTCCCGAGAGAGGACACATACGGAAAAGTCCGTCTCTCTAACCCTCAATAAAGCATAATACCTCCTTAACCTAATACATGGAAATCTCTGAGAGCTTCGCGTACAATACGACTGGTCGACGGTGAACGTCTATGCTGAAACCAGAAGGGATGTTGAGTTTAATAAAGATTAGAGAATGAGAAAGGAGAAGTCGAGAGAGAGAAATAGTATGCAAAGTGGCGAGTATGGGGGACAGAATTGCAAATGATGTAGGCGATACGCGTGTCAGGCAAGCTCTGAGCTGGTAAAAAACATGAGGCCGCGACGGGAAGGGACTAGTTGACTACCCGGCCGCCAACGCCGTCAGCGCCCAAGCGAGCCACGTCATAGCTCACCCCGCTGCCAGGTGTACTCCCTCACCCTCTCTCGCTCGCCTCCCACACAAGCAACATTTATATTATAGCGAATATAAAATATAAGGCGCGGTCACAGACCAAAACAAAGACCATTTCTAGACTGTCTGTGGCAACACGACACTAATTACATAAAGCAGATCATTCTAGGACAACTGTAGCCCATCCCCCCATCCTGGCGACCGCTAGCGAGCTGCAATGCCCCACGCAACCATTCTGTTAACGCCGGGAGGCGTTACACCCCCCCCAAGATATGGGACACTCAACCATGAGCCCATATCTGAACAGGCAGAATGTCGCTAGAATCTGCCACTCCTAACCACTCTGCCACTCATGGAATGCAAGCTCAGTCTCCTCAAAAAAAATACAACATTTATATATAAAAACAAAATCTTATAACCCATCCCAAATATAATACATTAATTCATCACGTTGTGCTCCCAGAGCGAGCTTTAAGAAGCACAGCCTACTGAGGGAAAATCATCTGCACTCAGTACTCAGCTACAATATTATCTAAAAATTAATTATCAAAAAGAAAGAGTTTTTATTTAATTTTTCATATTTTATTTTAATGTTGTTTTTGGCGGCTACTATAGATGTAGCCTAATTTTCTTCTAATCAAGGCCAACAACTCCTGCCCTGCGACCCTACGCTGATGCTACACACGCGAGCCAACAAGCACCAGCGCAAAAATACACCGCGAGCCAAAACAGGAGGCTATACCGACATACTGTGGTAGCCTACCCCGGATCCTCCACCCGCGACAAACAGTCCGCAATCACATTCTCACAACCGGCAATATGGCGAATGTCTAAGTTGTACTCTTGCAACATGAGCGACCATCTGGTCAGCCTCATATTCCGGTTGTGGAATTGATTGAGGAATTTAAGCGGGTGGTGGTCGGTATACACTACCACGACTGGCCCATAGGCAGGAACATAGACCTCAAAGTGTCTGAGCGCTAACACGATTGCCAGCAGTTCCTTTTCAACAACCGAATAGTTTTTCTGTGCTGAATTAAATTTCTTTGAAAAGAAACTGACTGGATGCTCAAGACCTTCCTCGTCCGTCTGCAAAAGTACGGCACCAGCCCCTACTCCGCTGGCATCAGTCGCCAACTGAAATGGTCGTTCAAAGTCTGGGGCCCTGAGGATAGGGTGAGTGCATAAAAGGTGTTTAACTACTCGAAACGCCTGCTCACACTCAGGTGCCCAGCGGAACTTTTTATCTTTGGCTAGTAGATCTGTCAAAGGAGCTAACACAGTAGAATAGCCTCTTATAAAGCGGCGGTAATACCCAATCATGCCCAAAAATCTCATGATCTGCCGCTTGGTGGTCGGCTGGGGAACAAGTCGATAGCCTGTATCTTCTGTTGGGGCGGGCTCACCTGCCCTAACCCAACCACAAACCCCAGATACTGCACCGTGGCTTGCACAAAGTAACACTTGCCCAGATTAACCACCAAGCCTGCTTTACTAAGTTGACTAAATAAGGCTTCTATGTGCTCACAGTGACTTTGGAAATCGTTGTCATAAATGATCACGTCATCAAGGTAGACAGTACAGTTTGGGATGTCTGCTACGATGTCGTTCATTAAGCTCTGGAAAGTGGCCGGTGCATTTTTCAGACCATATGGCATCACGTTGCAACGGTAAGTACTGCCATCCACCACAAACCCGCACACCTCTTTAGCCCGCTCAGACAGTGGTACTTGCCAGTAGCCTTTGACGAGGTCTACCTTGGTCAAGTACCTTGCTTTCCCGATCTTATCCACACTGTCATCCACCTGGGGAAGAGGATATGCATTGGTGGGGGTCAACCCGTTCAACCGCCTAAAGTCAATGCAGAACCGAACTTTTCCATCAGGTTTGGGCTGCAGAGTGACAGGAGAAGTCCACCGTACTGCCCCCTTCTCGATTAAGCCTCTCACCAGCATATACTCCAGCTCATCCCTGAGCGCTGGGAGTTTAATGGGTGGCACCCGATAAGGTATCGACTTGAAGGGGGGGTGCTCTCCTACATCGACGTCATGCACCGCTTGAGTAGTGAGGCCTGGGTGCTCGGCAAATACAGTGGGGTATGAATCGAACAGGCGCTGCACTGCCACCTGCTGTTCCTCCGGCAAGTGCGCCAGAGCATCATGCGCACATTGGCTCGAATTCCCCGCCCACTGATCAGCCGAGACATGACAATCCCAGTTATCATCCACCTGATCATTGCTGCCCCCCTCTCCTTCTCCACCATGACCGCAGCAGGTCAACACAGGGACAGCTAGTGACTCAGGTGGGCACCTCACATACTCCTTCAACTAATTAATGTGGCATAGTTGGTTACGCTTCTTCCGGTCTGGAGTGGCAACGAGGTAATCTAGATCGGAGATCTTTGACACCACCCGATAAGGCCCAGCGTACTTGGCAGCCAGAGGATGACCTGCCAAAGGCAACAGGACCAACACCTCTTGACCTACCTGAAATCCCGGAGTTTCGCCTTAGTATCGTACCTGTCCTTCATACGGGCCTGCGAACTCACCAAATTACGCCCGGCCAGCTCCAGATTTCTAAGCATTCTCTCTCTGCTCTCGAGGACGTATCTCAACATAGAACATGGCTTAGCGGTACCCTCCCAAATCTCCTTCACCATGTGGAGAGGGCCCCTCACCTGATGCCCGAAAACAAGCTCATTCGGACTGAAACCGAGACTCTCTCCAGGTACTTCTCTTGCCGCGAACAAAACATACGGCAGACCAAGGTCCCAATCCTTTCCGTTCTCTGCGCAATAACATCGAAGCATGCTTTTCAGCGTGGCGTGCCACCTCTCCAACACCCCTTGACTCTCCAGGTGATACGCAGAAGAGACGACAGTGCTGATGCCATGCTGAATCATAGTTTGTTTGAACAGATTAGATGTAAAATTTGAACCTTGGTCCGATTGCACCTCTTGCGGGTAACCATACCGCGAGCAATACAAGAGCAGGTTCCGGACAACAGTTTTCGCTGTGCCATTTCTCATTGGATATGCATCAGGATAACGAGTGGCCACATCCATGATAGTTAATAGAAATTTATTACCGGCACTAGTAGGGGTTAGGGGTCCGACCATATCAATGATGACCTTACTGAAGGGCGGTCCACTGACAGGAATGGGGTGCAACGGGGCTCTCGGAATTGTTTGGTTAGGTTTTCCAACCCTCTGGCACGTATGACACCTTGCTATCCAGGTTACCACCTGCCCCTTCAACCCCGGCCACCAAAACAATTTTTCTAAAGCCGCTACCGTTTTTCTCACCCCTAGGTGTCCTGCCAGTGGTATGTCATGCGCCAACCTCAGTAGGCTATCCCTGCACTCCCGTGGCACCACCAACTGGTCCACTACTCCGGACCCCTCTTGCCAACTACGTTTAGGGTCTTGGAAACGCCTATATAGGATGCCTTCTAAATAAAAAAAATCTCCTGGCTGTGCATCGCCGTCCTCGTCGAGCTCTACAGCTCCATTAGCACACGTTTGGAGCTCAGGGTCCTCTAGTTGCAACCGACGTATATCTGAGGGTGCCAAGCGATCTAACTGCTCCCGGAGCAATGCATGACCTTCCCCGATACTGGGTTGCTCCCTCTGTCTCTCTCGATGTACATAACGTAGCTGTCGTGGAGACTCGTCATGCCCAGCCTCGTCACTCTCGATGACAGGCCCAGGGGCTACTCCAGAATTAAGTAATGGTGCTAATACTGAATCACCCAGGAGAGCCGCCGAGTCAAAACTCTTAAAACCAACTCCAGCTTTAGCCTCCTCCTGTTGATCATTCCTCCGCTGGTCTGAAGACGGAGGACTAGGCTGTGACACTTTAGCTGCCCGAGCTCGGGTGACAACACACGCCATGGGTTGTGTCTGGCACCGCTCGACCCACTCTTGATCTTCCCTACTCACGTCGGCCGGCCTCTCGGCAACGACTAAGGGTAGAACCTCAGAAGCGGGCATTGCAAAGTCGTTGCCGAGAAGAAGGTCGACGCCCTCCACTGGCAGTTTCTCCACAATCCCGACATCCAATTCACGTGCCACACCATCCACCTCCAACTCCAACCGCACCAGCGGGTATGACCGAGTTGCATTAATACCCTGCACCATCACCACCCGAGCCGCGTTTATAGGGTAGCCAGTCAAGTTTTTCATCAGAGTCTGGGAAGCACCTGTATCACGCAAGACCTCTACTCCATGCTTGCGCCCCGCCCACATCACGCAACCCCGCCCTCTATGGTCGCAAAAAACATCCTGAGCAGGGTTCGAGCCTCCCAGGTGCTTCTGCATTGGCTGTGCCTCAGCCTCTGACGAACTGCCCCGGGCAAACTCAGATGACTTCGGAGACACACCAATGTTGCAGGCCAAAGACACAGCTGCTGTAGGTGGTTTGCTAGGACAGACTCTTGCAAAGTGCCCCTTTTTATGACAATGATAACACTTCAACTCCCCTTTGGGCTTCCCTTGGTACTGGGAAGGGCCCGGCCCCTTCTTAAATGGGACGGTGCTAGTCTTGTGGTCAGTCTTGGTATCATGGCTCTTGTACTTGTTTGCACTAACTCGGGGGGGTGGGGCGTCACGCCCCTTGTTACCTGCCTCACTACGCTGGGCAGACCCGCACCCACGAATTAGTGATAGCCGGAGGTCAGCCATCTCAGCTGCCTCCTGTAGAGTTTTGGTTGCTTTTCTTTAAGGTTTAACGTCAGGTCGCCGCCCGTGCATTTGAAAAACTGCTCTAAAAGCACCAACTGTTTAATGTCGTCAAACGTAGTAGCTTTCTCCGACCTCAGCCAATTCCCAAAAGCACGGACAGCTCCCGGGCATGCTCCAAAAAGGTGCTCTCCCGACCCTTGGTAACACCCCGGAACTTCAACCTGTACGTCTCTGGTTGTAGTTCGTATGCTCTCAGGACAGCCTCCTGAGTTCCTCATAGATAATACAAGACTCTATAGGCAACGCATCGTAGGCTTTAAGACCCTTGCCTATTAATCTAGAGGATACAAGTGCTGCCCATTTATTCTCTGGCCACTGGTGTTCCTGGCACTTCTCAAAGCGTGTGAAAAATTCTGTTACACCACTCTCATCAAACACCGGAACCAGTTTCAATAAGTGCGAGGGAGACTGCTCATGAACACAGTTACCAGCCCCAAGTCGCTGTCCCGTTGTCTCTACTCGCGACTTCTCTACGTCCATGTCGGCAGAGTACCTGGTCGACTCAGCTTGGATTTTTGCTAGCTCTATTTGCTGCTGAAGCTCACCTGCCCTTTGTTGCTGGTGAAGCTGAAGCTCAGATACCCTGATAGCCTTTCTCTCTTCGATCTTAGCTAATTCGAGCTGATACAATAATTCTGGAGTTAACCCTGGAGGAGGTGAAGGTGCTACAATGTTTGAAATTACCGGTGGTCCCCCCAGGGGCAACCCACCCTGCCAGTCACCACCCAACTGTGGAAGCGTACCCGGGGTCGGCAAACTACTGGGATGGCTGGGAGTCGAGTGTAGGGGAAGCATGGCCGAAGGGCTCTGAGCACTCGACCCATCTCGCTCACCAGTCACCCTGCCCAGTACACACGTTATCAAGTTATCCTTGGTCATGCTGCTAGTAACCGCATGACCGATAGCTGTGGCCAGGCATTGAAGACCGTACCGATCCATACCCTCCAACTGCTCGGCAGTAACAGGCCATTGCAAAAATATCCTAGCATCCTCCTCACAGTTCACCTGATTAACCCTTTCATCATGCTGCTGTTCCTCAGTTTCGACATTACGTACTGTGTATCCATTCTCCTCTGACCCGGTATAAGACATGATGCTCACAAAAATTTCTCACCACAATATTCAGAAAAGAAGTACCCCAAACTCTTATGTAAGCACTATTCACTTGCCAAAAATGTCTGAAGACTCTCAAGTGCTATACTACTTTGCCAAAACAAAATTAACGTGCCCACTATATTCCTCAATAAAACAAATGACCACAACAATCCTGCAATTATCTCGTAGTTCACAAGCTCCTGAGCTAGGTCGCCATTTGTTACGATCCAGGTTCTCAAAGACACAGAGCTCTTCAACATTGGACTAGATAATGGCAAAATGCAACAACGGTAACACTAGATCCAACCCATGCCTTAACCCGGCAAGCGCGATAGGCCTCACGGAAGGCTTCCTATAGGGAACGCGATAGGCCTCACGGAAGCAAGACCATAAAAAAAGCCTTCCAAAAAAAAAAAGGGCCTATCAAAACAAAGGATTTGTCTCTAGGTGAGATAATTCCCCTCTAGTACTCATCCATGTGTTTCTCACCCCTCCCCTCCCCTCCTTCCCCACCTTATTCCCCCTCCCCCCCCTCCTCAATTATCACCTATTTTTCCTCTTATTATCATCATTTATCGGTTATTTTTCTCTCCCGTGATAATGTAGCACAAGTGGGTTGCATAAAAGATCGTTATGCAACACCCAGACACCGGCACACACCGCCCCGCTCGTCTCAGTTGACTCCCAGACAGCGAGAGGGGAGGGCTGCCTGTGGCTCTCTCTCGCCTGAGATTATGACCGGGTGGCCAATATCTTCGTTTTTCACCACCCAAATGCTTTTCCCACTTATTTTAGCACTCTTGAAGGTTCATATATACATCATATATGTAAAATAAAAGCATACCGAAAACAAATAATGCTTTATATTGTAAATATAACGAATCCTGTCAGAATCCAGGGCTAGAAATGCACAAATAACTACCCTAGCACCTAGGTCTATATCGCGCTTGTCAGGTTAAACACTGGAAAACAAAACACCATTACCACCCTGAGTCGTGCCTGGACAACGAGGTATCCTATGACTCGGTAACTGGTGCACACACACTAGGCTGACGCTCAATGAAACAGCCTATTCTCAAACAGTAAACGATTACTCGATTAGGTTACACAAAGAAAAGATAGTTAACGTGATTAATTAACGGTACGGTAGATACTCAAATAACTGGCACTCCTGTATTAAAGAAAGTGCAATGCTAGTCCTGCAACATCAACTGGAAACTTCTGAAATAAGTCTGATGCTGGGAAGATGTTCGTAAAGAATCTTGAACAATTATAATGCAGAATACAGGTCACAATAAATACTAGGACATATAGTAATAATAGGCAGGCGAATAATAAAGACTGCGCAAAGGTAGTAATGCTCGACAACTAAAGAAATGCTTCGTGACACAACGCAACAGCCTACTAGGGTTGTACAACTCAACAACAACCTCGGCTCAAAAGTGCAGTGAATAATAATGTTGCATACATATAATAATGGGGGCTTATCTCTAACCAGTGTCTGCTCAGTTAATAAAGTCTGGCTGGGGTATCAAGGCAGGGCAACAATGGGTGAGCATGCGGCTCGTAGCCTAACGTTGTCCGAAGGTGGTATAATGAAGATTACGTTATATGACGGGGATGCTCTCTTGATAAATCTAGGTCTCTAGTACCTAGTTCTATCCTGGCGATCCCTCAGAAGTCAACACAAAGAGGCAGCACTAAGTTGTGAGGGATAGGCTATGGCCCTCTCACACCACAGCGCTGTGCTCGCAAAGTAAACCCACCCGAAGACAACTTAGGCTCCCACAGTACCTGTCGATGTCATGCAGGGCTTAGCTAACACTGCACACATCGGAGACAACGACACAGTAACCTTACCCCCAGTCTAGCTTTAGATAACCAAGCAGAATCACTCAACACCTTGCCAGGGAGACATATACCGGTCTACAACCTTCCCGAGAGAGGACACATACGGAAAAGTCCGTCTCTCTAACCCTCAATAAAGCATAATACCTCCTTAACCTAATACATGGAAATCTCTGAGAGCTTCGCGTACAATACGACTGGTCGACGGTGAACGTCTATGCTGAAACCAGAAGGGATGTTGAGTTTAATAAAGATTAGAGAATGAGAGAGAGAAATAGTATGCAAAGTGGCGAGTATGGGGGACAGAATTGCAAAGGATGTAGGCGATACGCGTGTCAGGCAAGCTCTGAGCTGGTAAAAAACATGAGGCCGCGACGGGAAGGGACTAGTTGACCACCCGGCCGCCAACGCCGTCAGCGCCCAAGCGAGCCACATCATAGCTCACCCCGCTGCCAGGTGTACTCCCTCACCCTCTCTCGCTCACCTCCCACACAAGCAACATTTATATTATAGCGAATATAAAATATAAGGCGCGGTCACAGACCAAAACAAAGACCATTTCTAGACTGTCTGTGGCAACACGACACTAATTACATAAAGCAGATCATTCTAGGACAACTGTAGCCCATCCCCCCATCCTGGCGAGCGCTAGCGAGCTGCAATGCCCCACGCAACCATTCTGTTAACGCCGGGAGGTGTCACAACACATACAGTATATGATAGTTATAAGACAGCACACATACAGTATATGATAGTTATAAGACAGCACACATACAGTATATATAATAGTTATAAGACAGCACACATACAGTATATGATAGTTATAAGACAGCACACATGCAGTATATGATAGTTTTAAGACAGCACACATACAGTATATATAATAGTTATAAGACAGCACACATACAGTATATATAATAGTTATAAGACAGCACACATACAGTATATATAATAGTTATAAGACAGCACACATACAGTATATGATAGTTATAAGACAGCACACATACAGTATATGATAGTTATAAGACAGCACACATACAGTATATATAATAGTTATAAGACAGCACACATACAGTATATATAATAGTTATAAGACAGCACACATACAGTATATATAATAGTTATAAGACAGCACACATACAGTATATATAATAGTTATAAGACAGCACACATACAGTATATATGATAGTTATAAGACAGCACACATACAGTATACAGTATATGATAGTTATAAGACAGCACACATACAGTATATGATAGTTATAAGACAGCACACATACAGTATATATAATAGTTATAAGACAGCACACATACAGTATATATAATAGTTATAAGACAGCACACATACAGTATATATATAATAGTTATAAGACAGCACACATACAGTATATACAATAGTTATAAGACAGCACACATACAGTATATGATAGTTTTAAGACAGCACACATACAGTATATGATAGTTATAAGACAGCACACATACAATATATATAATAGTTATAAGACAGCACACATACAGTATATATAATAGTTATAAGACAGCACACATACAGTATACAGTATATGATAGTTATAAGACAGCACACATACAGTATATATAATAGGTATAAGACAGCACACATATAGTATAATTATGATAGTTATAAGACAGCACACATACAGTATATGATAGTTATAAGACAGCACACATACAGTATATATAATAGTTATAAGACAGCACACATACAGTATATATAATAGTTATAAGACAGCACACATACAGTATATATAATAGTTATAAGACAGCACACATACAGTATACAGTATATGATAGTTATAAGACAGCACACATACAGTATATATAATAGTTATAAGACAGCACACATACAGTATATGATAGTTATAAGACAGCACACATACAGTATATATAATAGTTATAAGACAGCACACATACAGTATATATAATAGTTATAAGACAGCACACATACAGTATATATAATAGTTATAAGACAGCACACAGAGTATATACAATAGTTATAAGACAGCACACATACAGTATATGATAGTTATAAGACAGCACACATACAATATATATAATAGTTATAAGACAGCACACATACAGTATATATAATAGTTATAAGACAGCACACATACAGTATATATAATAGTTATAAGACAGCACACATACAGTATACAGTATATGATAGTTATAAGACAGCACACATACAGTATATATAATAGTTATAAGACAGCACACATACAGTATACAGTATATGATAGTTATAAGACAGCACACATACAGTATATATATAATAGTTATAAGACAGCACACATACAGTATATGATAGTTATAAGACAGCACACAATGCCATACAGTATATATAATAGTTATAAGACAGCACACATACAGTATATACAATAGTTATAAGACAGCACACATACAGTATATATAATAGTTATAAGACAGGACACATACAGTATATACAATAGTTATAAGACAACACACATACAGTATATATAATAGTTATAAGACAGCACACATACAGTATGTGTGCACTTCCCGGTTATGTAATGTTTGAGAAAAGCCGAATAAATAAAAATGGAGGTGGCGTTTTATTTTATATCAAAGAAAGTCTTAACCCGACCCTCTTGTCAAAACCTCAAATTGTGAACGTCGACACATCTTTTGTGCTAATAAAGAATAATAAAGGTACAAAAATAATACTTGCATTAATATACAGACCTCCAGCTCAATCAGTGCAAACTGACCGAGAAAATTATGAACAAATTGCAGATTGCAGATTGCAGAACTCACAACATACCGTATTTTGTGGCGACTTTAATTTACCTGTGACCAAGTGGGGCGATACTCTTACTTCACACTCCGGACATGACTTGTATACGAACTTGCAAGAGAGTTTGCTTTATCAATTTGTTCGAACACCGACCCATGGTGATAACGTTCTTGACATTGTACTTGCAACAAAAGAAGAATTAATAAAGAATTTGAATGTTGGTGATGAATTCAGTAACAGCGACCAACGTACGATAACTTTCACTTTAAACTTTACTAGTAACGAACCAAATAGTAGCATCGAAAAAGTCCCTAATTTCAAGAAAGCAAACTTTCATAAACTTAGAGCTATGTTTAAAGAAACTGATTGGAGCTTTTTAATTAACAATAACGACATAAATACATCTTGGAAGTTATTCGAAGCCACTTACCTAAAAGCAGTGCAAGACTGCATACCATCGAAAATACGGCGTCCAGGCCATAATAATAAGCCCAAATGGTGGAATAAAGATATTTCAAACTGCCTGCTTGCTAAAAAATTTGCTAATGATAGATTAAAATCCTCACAAAATGACGAAGAACGGGTGACATTTGTAGAGCTACGACGCAAAGCCAAAAAGTTAATTAAGCAAAGTAAAAAGACCCTAGAGTTACATATTGCGAATCAAAGTCAAACAAACTCGAAAGAATTCTATAGTTATATCAGAAAGAAAAAAGTAGTTACTTCAACTGTTGGACCGTTAGTCGATGAAAATGGAGAATACACCAAAGACGAAGTACAAATGAGTAATGCCCTCAATACCTTCTTTGCATCAGTTTTTACAACAGAAGACCTCAGTGATATCCCTACACCATCGCCGATTCAGATTGATAATTCAGATGTTCTAAGCAATATCACTGTTACAGAGAGAGAAGTATTGAATTGTTTAGATAAACTCAAGGTAAATAAAAAGCCTGGACCTGATACAATCTCGCCTAGAGTTCTAAAGGAAGCTAAGGATGAGCTCTCCAAACCACTGACATTACTATTCAATAAATCCTTGCAGTCTGGAACTATGCCTGATAAGTGGAAGATAGCCAACGTAACACCGATATTCAAAAAAGGAAGCAAATCCCTACCTAGTAACTATCGTTCAATTAGCTTAACCTCAGTTGTATGTAAAATACTAGAAACGGTCATAAGAGACAGACTCGTAAATCACTTAGAGGAAAATAACATACTTAAAGATACTCAACACGGCTTTCGTAAAAAACGTTCCTGTTTAACAAACCTCTTAGACTTCTTCCACGATATCCTCAACCTCTACGATGAGAGTAAAGCTGTAGATATTATATACCTTGATTTTCAAAAGGCCTTTGACAAAGATCCCCACAAACATTTACTGCTAAAACTAAAAGCGCATGGAATACAAGACGGTGTGTTGAAATGGATAGAAAATTGGCTCAGTGACAGAAAGCAAAGAGTAGTCATAAACGGTAAGGCATCTAAATGGACCAATGTAAGTAGCGGGGTACCCCAGGGATCGGTACTAGGACCAATTATCTTTCTAATTTACATCAACGACATAGATGAGGGTCTCACCTGTACAATCTCAAAATTTGCTGACGATACAAAAATTGCAAATAGCGTACTCTCAAAAGATCAAGTTGACGATATGCAACACAATCTAGATAAATTGTCACATTGGGCCCAAATTTGGCAAATGAGTTTCAATGCGGATAAATGTAAAGTACTACATATCGGATACCTAAATGAGAAAGCAAACTATTCGATGAATGGCACTCAGCTTAAGAATGTAAACAGAGAAACCGATCTGGGAGTAACAATATCGAGTAACCTAAAACCGAGTCAACAATGTTCAGAAGTTGTTAAGAAGGCAAACAAAATAATTGGCTTTATAGGCAGATCATTTGAGCATAAATCCAAAGACGTAATCCTAACCCTTTACAATTCCTTAGACCGCCCTCTTCTGGAATACTGCGTTCAATGCTGGTGCCCTTATTACCAAAAAGACATAAACAAGCTAGAACGAGTTCAACGTAGAGTTACCAAAATGATACCTAGCCTAAAGAACAAACCATATGAAGAGCGTCTTAGAGAATTAAATCTATTTCCTTTAACCCAGCGCAGATCAAGAGGTGACTTAATTCAAGTGTTCAAAATAATCAAAGGCATCGACAATATGAACTGTAGTAAGTACTTCACTATCGACAAATCTAATTACACGCGGGGATACGGCTACAAAATTATTGGTAAATCTTTTAACTCACACGAATCTAAGAATTTCTTCTTCAATCGAGTTGTCAACTTGTGGAATGGGCTTCCCCGAGACGTTATAGACTGCAGCACCGTTGATTCATTTAAATTCCGCCTAGACAAATATCTCGCAACAAACCCGCGACTGACTGCGTTTGTAAATGAATAACTTTATTTTATCCTCCCCTCTGTTACTAACCCATATGTCCCCTACTAACTTCCTAGTCCTGGCACGTTAGTGGCAGGGCAGTAGTTCCCTTGCCAATGTTCCCTTACCCACTCTAAACCACTGTTTGGACACTTGATCCTCAGTGTTTTGGAGGACAAGCAGCCTAGAAGGGTCACTAGATCTGTTGATGCTTGATTTCCTTTGTACTCCTTTGTATATATAATAGTCATAAGACAGCACACATACAGTATACTGTATATAATAGTTATAAGACAGCACACATACAGTATACAGTATATGATAGTTATAAGACAGCACACATACAGTATATATAATAGTTATAAGACAGCACACATACAGTATACAGTAGATGATAGTTATAAGACAGCACCCATACAGTATATATAATAGTTATAAGACAGCACACATACAGTATACAGTTTATAATAGTTATAAGACAGCACACATACAGTATATATAATAGTTATAAGACAGCACACATACAGTATATTATAGGTTTGACTCCTGTAAGGAGATAAAGAAAACCTAATATTTAGTAGTGGCCCCGTAATCATTGACGAACATGCCTATTACATAAGGCATCCTCTTCAAACACTCATCCGCCGTAGTTTGAATCTACCGCGCAGAGCATTTAAAAACTGAGGAGCCTTCATCATGAGCGCACGCGACCTCACTCATGGCTTCAGTCATTATGAATTGGGTTCTCACTACGAAAAAACTTCGTAAAAAATAAAAACAAAAAGAAAATAAGAATAACTATTCAATAAGCTTTCCATCATATCGTGGATGTACTTGTGTGGATCTTTTGACCAGACGCTACTACAGGCGTCATTCTTCCTTCACTGACATAATTATCAAGTAAACCAAAATCCTCAATACATCAACGAATGGGAAGGGGATGGTCGGGAGGGCCCCAGTCGTCAATGATTACGGGGCCACTACTAAATATTAGGTTTTCTTTATCTCCTTACAGGAGTCAAACCTGTAATTTATTAGTGGCCCCTCCATCATTGACGAACATGCCTGATTTCTAAGACTGGAGGGGGACATTCGTAATCATATCATAACTCTAGAAAAGCAGATAATCAAACAACCACATAGTATTCTTACTTTTGTAAAAAAGAGATATTCGGGCGCATATACTTTATACAGCCTAAATCTTCAAAAAGGGGTACAAGCAGGAGCGTGCTTCAAAGAAGCCTGCTTGAAAAAATTGGTTAACTCTGAGACTCTGTACACAGATCTGCTAGTTAAGAAGGCACCCCACTTAAAGTAAGTGGTGAAAACTAAAAACTTATAAGTTTTACATGTGCACATATAAACCCCATTAACTAATGGATATATTCCTAAAAATAACCAAACAAAAATGAATTCTTGTACATTCGTAGAAGTACTGAACTCGTGTACTTATGGAGAAGTAATTACTTCAAAAGTAAAAGTCGTAGTTGCAACTACCGAGATTTCTCAAAAATCTAATGTTTCACAGCCATGGCTACTTACAACAAGAATTGTTGTAACACTACCATTGGCCTTTAGTACAATTTCCTGCAATGAATACTACAGAGAAATTTTTATAATACAATGCCTACAAACAGTATCACAGCTCGTATGTTCCGAACACATACTCCGGAGGGGTCTAGGGTGTCCTATGTCACACTGACTGCACCCTTCCCCCCCCCCCCCCCTTTTTCTTGAATTTAAACAAAACGTGACTAAAAAGGGCCACCTAGACCCTCTGCCGTAAAGCTATACATGGCAAGGAAGGCTTGTCTAGAGCTACTGAAAGGTATTGAGTCAAAAACTCCTGATTAGAGGCCCACAACTGTGTGGACTTAATAACTTCCATCGAAAGATTATTAAGGAAACGTAAAGAGGCTGTCCCCTTGCGTAAATCGTGGGTCTTACCCACAACGCTGGGATTCTTCTCTTTAAAGTCCTCGACCAAGAGAGAAGCCAGTGTACGCTCCATCAAGCGTTCACCCGGACTTGCGACCCATAAAGCACCCTGGTGATTTAGAGGTGCCATTCTTAAATATTTGGTTAGAGCTTACACTGGGCAAAAAACGATGGTGCACCTTTCCCCTTTTTAACGCCGGCACCGTGAACTCCGAAAACACGTGTTCACTGTGCTCATTCTTGGCTATGAATCCTGGGGAAGGTGCAATGTGAATACACTCATGAAGCCTATCAAACCTGAGGCAATTAGGTGTGTTGCTCATCGCCGCCAGCTCAGATACTCTGTTCCCGGTAGCCAAAGCCAAAAGGTATATTGATTCGTGAATATCTTGGTCACGTCGCTACCATATGGTGCTAGCCACTTGGCCTACTGAATGTCCATAATGAACAAGTCCGCGAGGTTTCTAGGTTGCTAATTGTGTTCTAAGTGGAACAACCCGACCGGGAGTGACACTGGGTGCGTGCACCACGTGTTCAAATGCTGGTACCACACTGCGCCGGCCACAGGGGCGCGATTAGCGAGACTACGCCTCGCTAATCCTGTAGTTCGTTGACTACGTGGCACATTAGAGACGCGTCTGGCGGCGGAAAATAGATAAATGGAGCTTAATCTGTTCTCGTCCGTCATCAGAGCGTCAGGTCCGCCCGCCGGCGTTATCGTCCGGCGGGTGAGGTACAGTGGGAGTTTGTGAGTTTTCTCAGACGCAAACAAATCCACTTGTGGATGGTAATGCTCCGCACACGCAAGAGTGCCGATTCTACTGATGTGCTTTGTCTCTGAGACAGAGCGTCTGCCCAGACGTTTGCTACGCCTGGGAGATAAGATGCGTGAAGATGAATGTCCAGCCTGTTGGCTAGTATAAAAATCTTTTCTGCCACTTTTAGCCACTTCCGAGATCTCATTGACCCTTGTTTCTGAATACAGTGAACCACATTCAGATTGTCCATTCTGAAGGCCACCGACTTGCCCCGTAAAGTAGAGCCGTGAGCCTGAAGGACAGATAAGGGGACTATACGTCTTTGACATTTATGTGGAAGATTTCTAAATGGGACCAAAACATTTGACCCTGATGCCCGAGGTTTGACTAAAAGCCCCAACCTATCGTTCCTGACGCATCCAAGTCCACTCATACCGACGGCGGAGGAGAGGTTCATGACATTACTTCGTGCAACATTTCCCTCGTCGCCCAAACCGCTAGTAAGTTGTGTAATATCGTTGGGATAGGCCATACTATCCCCGCCGGTAATAGTGGAAAAAATTTGTTGCCCTCCAAGATTAAACGTTAGACTTACAACCGGCCCAACTTAACAGTTAGCTGAACCCAGTTGAGAGAACCGACTAGAGATTCCCAAAGTCTCTGTGTCGTAGTCAGACTGTGGAGAAACATAAATGGTTTTTCGAAATCTGTTTCGAGTGTCCACACTCTGACTCAGAGTGAGAGAAGCTGTGTCCTCGACCAGCCCTATCCCCTGAAATACTCGTGGGGGAACAAGGGTTTGACTTTTACTAAGTTGACCTTGAATCCTAGAGATAAGAGATGGTTTAACGTAACGTAGACATAAATGATGCGTAAGTTTTGTTTCTGCCACCACCAGTTATTCGCCCAGATACCACCAGACCCTGATCCCTTGTTCTAACAAGGGCATCAGGGCTTGCGGGGACCTTGCTAGAATGCTTGTGCCAAATTGAAAACCGTCTTCCAAACTGCTGGTGAAATCAAAGAAGGAATTAGAACTGGAGACCGAACTACTTGGCTTGCAATACGGTCAAGAAGTTTCTTCACTACGAACATCCTCAGATCCTGCCTTGCTCGAACTGCCTCTAATAAGGCCGTCCGAATATCTCCTAAAGAGTTGGATGGAAGTCTGGAGAAGCAAGCGCCGGGAAAGTTCAATGGCTTTCCTGACTTCCGCGGCTTCTATTGCCTGAGAAGAGCGTAACAGAGACTTTGTTACTTGCTGGGAACCAGATATTGCGAAAACAGTTTAAACGCTTTCCCTCTTAACCTAAACTCGCGGTCTATGTAAGCTGGGGAAGACGTGCTAAAGGAGCTTATAATTCGCCCAAATTGATTATTTGGGGGGTGGCAGTCAAGCAGAGGGGACTCCGCCGGCACCAAAAACCGGAAGAGATAACCAAGAATGGCGTTCTGGAGGGATTTGGTGGGAAGAATAAGTCATGGTTATAATAACTTGGGATGTCCTTAATATGAACATCCAAAACATTTCCGTAACACTGACACAAGCGGATGGTTAGGTATTTTTTTGCTAAAGCAAAGGATGTAGCCAGAGGTCGCACATTCGTCGACATCGCGGGATCTCCCGTATCAAAAGGAGTTTCCGGCGTAGGGCCAAAGAACCTATTAAGTGCATTCACTAGTAGTCCCTCAATCTCTTCCGCCGGTACATACCTAGCCGATGACGAACTCCGTGGAGATTCGACAGTACCCTGAGAGTCGCCTAGAAGGTGACTGGACTCTTCAACCTCCATCTCTGAGACCAGAGATCGTTGTTCTTTATCCGTTAAGTCTGGTTTATCATGGGAAGATCCCGCCGAAGCCGGGACCTCCACATGTTGCCATGTTAAAACTGGGATAGAAGATGGTACATCGGCATCCCGGTGGACGTCAGCACTAGTTGAGTCACAAAGGATGTGTTCTGTCCTGCCAGGACTGTGAGTATCGCCATATACCTTGGCTATGGCTGTCCCTTGCTTGCGAGCTCGGTATACTCTCTGAAAGAGAGCCCTGTAAAGGTTTATGATAATTAAAAGCTCCCATAGCTCATTAACACCTTGAAAGCAGAGCTGGTGAGCAAAATCATAAAGTATACTAATTAATTTAATTTATATTTAATTGTATTAAAATAAATTACTATAAATAAACAATATTATCATAATATAATCATAGAAAATATATATGTTTATTATGAATCAGTTATTAAATTATTTCATTAACAAAATAAAATTAATATAGGGATACCTGAGCGTAACGGCGTTGAACATACAGCAATGAGAGGTTCAAGTGCCGACATGACCGAGACTGGGGGAAAACTACCCCGCCCCCGGGAACTACCTGGTCACCTGGTGCAACACCGGAACTCTGCCCTGGAAAGAGAAATTTCCGGGGATTAATGCTCATAGGGTTACACCCAAAAAATGGTACAAAATATGTGCCACAAAACCGCCGGACAACGAACCGTAGCACTCCACCACTACTTTTCGTTTTTCTTTGAGTTTCATATTAACCCTTTCACGCATTTATGACGCAGAGGTTGCTAGATTTATCAATGAGAAATAGAGTTCTCTCTCTTATAATTACCTCTCCAAAATTAGTTTTCTGCCCACAGCTAACTCAAAGACAACTGCAGAGGCTGAAGTAACTAAACTAAAGGTTTCTAAATACCCCTGATGGTAACAAAGGCTTTAAAGAATCCCCATTAGGCTCAAAATCGCGTCATATGTCGGAGAGGGTTAAAGATTTCAGGATATCTTTACCTGTCCAGAAGATTTAAGCCTATCATCTGAATCCTCATAAAGATGAAGCATATCTTTATTAATTTAAAGATGAAGTCTTTCAAGTATTCCTTTACACTTGAAACACTAGTAAGATTCCGGCATCTTTTTATCCCCTAAAAAGTCTAAGCCTATCTCAATCGCTAATCCGGCTTTTCCCAGAAGCCCTCATAGATCGCCGTCTTGAAGGCCGTGATACCCTATTGTATCAATCAATTGTTTGGCAAATTATCGCGAATTGCAAATCAGTTAATATAACCACCCGAAGGTACCACCGCCGGGTTTTATATGCAATGTCAAACCAATTGTACCTGCCCCAGACCTTTTTTGTAAAAAGGTCGCCGGGAGGGAAAGACTAAACAAACAAACAGCATTGTTTCAATGGCTTATTAAAGATTTCAGCATATCTTTTACCTGTCCAAAAGAATTAAGCATAACTACTGAATCCTCGTAAAGATGAAGCATATCTTTTTTAAAGATGAAGTCTTTCAAGTATCCTTTTACACTTGAAACACTAGTAAGATTCAGGCATCTTTTTATCCCATAAAAAGTCTAAGCCTATCTTTATCTCTAATCCGGCTTTTCCCAGAAGCTCATAGATCGCCGTCTTGAAGGCCGTGATACCCTATTGTATCAATCAATTGTTTTGGCAAATTATCTCGAATCGCAAATCCGTTAATATAACCACCCGAAGGTACAACCGCTGGGTTTTATATACAAGGACCCCAATGGAAATACGCCTAATGGCCTTATTGGGCTATCCTTAGTTGGAATTATGCAAGGCTGGTACATGTCATATTTATAACATACTATGTGGTACCAACTCTGTAAATTGCTACTTGAATAAATATTATTATTATTATTATTAATATTATTAATGTCAAACCAATTATACCTGCCCCAGACCTCTTTGTAAAAAGGTCGCCGGGAGGTAAAGACCAAACAAACAGACAGCATTGTTTCAATGGCTTTGAAAAGCAGAGAAAACCAAGGCCAACAGGTGTCAGCCTGATCACCTAGAAAACTGAGTGGAGCCCCCCTCGACGGGAATAACTCAGGAAGCCTGATCCCAGGCTCGACCATAGAAAATGCAGTTTCTGATGAGCCCTCAAGCGACCAAACTCGTCGGGGTAACTTACCTATTTTAGCCATCCTGACTAAAACTCGGTAAATAAAAACGGTGTTCTCGGATCAACGAGCAAAACGCCGGAAAGGTAACCCACACCAAACGAGACATTACAGGGGGGGGCGTAATGCTAAAGCAATGAATAACACAGGAAGCCTGATCCCAGGCTCGACCACAGAAAACGCAGTCTCTGATGAGCCCTCAAGAGACCAAGCTCGTCGGGGTAACTTACCTATTTTAGCCATCCTGACTAAAACTCGGTAAACAAAAAACGGTGTTCTCGGAACAACGAGAAAAACGCCGGAAAGGTAACCCACACCAAACGAGACATATTAACACATTTTATACAAAGGGTGTGCGCAAAAGTAGGGATACCTGAACAGGAGGGCCTAATGCATAAAGCAAAAACCGGGGCAACGGAAGTCATGACAGACACAGGAGGGAGACTTACTCAAGGTTCTGCATAGACCCGCCGGGACCCAGCTCTGGAAAAAAAGAAAATTTCCAGGAATTAATGCTCATAAGGTTAACCCAATCATGTTCGCACACAAGTGTTAAATAACCCACCGGGTAACGAGACGTAACACTCAACGACCACAGCTCGCGTAGCGCGGTGGGGTCTCCTAAGTAAAAGATTTCAGAATATCTTAATTTGTCCAAAAGATTTATGAATACCCTCTGACATAATATATAAAGACCATCATGGCGTTTATAACTGATTAAGTCTTTCCGGTGGTGTTTGTTTCAAGATTCAATTTTGGAAAAAAAAAACTAAAAAGACGCCGGCCCCCGAATTATCTCGTAGATCAAAAACTGGGAAGCCTGACAAATATACGAGATCTAACTTCTGCCGAAGTATCTTTTTAGATCGCCGTATGAAGAAGGCGGCGATACAAAACGTATCCCTCAATTGTCTGGTTAACTAACTGAATTGTAAATTCGTTATTCCCATCCTTCTAAGGAGCACCCGCCGGGTGAGAATAATAGTTGAAAAACGTTAACCCCAATTGTGCCCTAAAGCGCCGTATGTTGAAGGAGGTGATACACAATGCATCCCTCAATTGTCTGGTCAACTAAACTGAATTTTGCAAATTCGGTCATCCCACCCTTCCAGGTTGCACCCGCCGGGTGATTTAAAGTTTAAAAGTTAACCCCAATTGTTCCTATCCCCACTTCTTTGTAAAAGATCGCCGGGGATGAAATACAACAACAGCATAGTTTTATATTGGCTTTTGCAAAACCGAAAAAACTACAAACAACACGTGTCCGTATGAACACTGTTAGATGGGTACAGCCAACCCGCCGGGAGTCATAAGGAGCCTGAAACAGGCACCCCAGAGACGCAGTCCTGGGGAGCCACAGACACCACTCGCCGGGGAAACAAGCCTGTTTTTTAAACCACGCGTGGCCAAAACTCGGCAACCAGCCGGGGTTATCAAGGTGAAACCGAGAAAAACCCGCCGGAAAAAACCCACCCCGTCCAGAAACCATCTGAACGCAACACCGGACCGAGGCGTAGCCAAAACACAACTAACGCCGGGCCCAACAAAGTCCATGGAATTAGCCAATACACAACTCCCCCAGGACACATAAATAGTCCGTGGAAATTAGCCAATACACAACTAAACCAGGACACACATGACACAGTAGTACATATTTAGAAAATAAATCAATAACACTTGTATATGTGGTAAAGCTACGAGAGGCTGGTTAGGCCTAGGCAGACGGATAACAGTAATATGTTGGAATATAAACAAAAAAGCACTGAATTATATCACAACAGGAACCACCGCCAACACACCACTGTAGCAAACACTTCCGGCAAATGGAAGAACTGACTCGGGACACAGAAAAAACTTCACTAAGTGAAGAAAAATACGCTGGGAACGTCAGCAAAATACGCTACCTCATCAGAAAGATAAAAGGAAGCAATAACGCGTAAAGAAAGCCGCCTGCATCACAAAGCTAGCTAACTGTGAAAAAGTTCACCTGTCCACAACAGGACCACGAGGGAACATCCGAAATAGATGCCCCAAACACACGACCCAAAATACACTGCACTGCGGGCAACTAGCCCAGGACACTCCTGCTACGCATATCCTAACCTTACTTGATACATCCCGGAGTAAACAAATGAGAAAAAACTCACTAGGGACGCAACAAATGCGGAACCCGCGGAGCGTGGGGAGACACGTCCGGGCAGGCTGAGCGCAGAGCAGAGAAGGAAGAATGACGCCTGTAGTAGCGTCTGGTCAAAAGATCCACACAAGTACATCCACGATATGATGGAAAGCTTATTGAATAGTTATTCTTATTTTCTTTTTGTTTTTATTTTTTACGAAGTTTTTTCGTAGTGAGAACCCAATTCATAATGACTGAAGCCATGAGTGAGGTCGCGTGCGCTCATGATGAAGGCTCCTCAGTTTTTAAATGCTCTGCGCGGTAGATTCAAACTACGGCGGATGAGTGTTTGAAGAGGATGCCTTATGTAATAGGCATGTTCGTCAATGATGGAGGGGCCACTAATAAATATAATAGTTATAAGACAGCACACATACAGTATATATAATAGTTATAAGACAGCACACATACAGTATATATAATAGTTATAAGACAGCACACATACAGTATACAGTATATAATAGTTATAAGACAGCACACATACAGTATATATAATAGTTATAAGACAGCACACATACAGTATATATAATAGTTATAAGACAGCACCCATACAGTATACAGTATATAATAGTTATAAGACAGCACACATACAGTATATATAATAGTTATAAGACAGCACACATACAGTATATATAATAGTTATAAGACAGCACACATACAGTATACAGTATATAATAGTTATAAGACAGCACACATACAGTATATATAATAGTTATAAGACAGCACACATACAGTATATATAATAGTTATAAGACAGCACACATACAGTATATATAATAGTTATAAGACAGCACACATACAGTATATATATATTAGTTATAAGACAGCACACATACAGTATATATAATAGTTATAAGACAGCACACATACAGTATATATAATAGTTGTAAGACAGCACACATACAGTATATATAACAGTTATAAGACAGCACACATACAGTATATATAATAGTTATAAGACAGCACACATACAGTATATATAATAGTTATAAGACAGCACACATACAGTATATATAATAGTTATAAGACAGCACACATACAGTATATGATAGTTATAAGACCGCACACATACAGTATATATGATAGTTATAAGACAGCACACATACAGTATACAGTATATGATAGTTATAAGACAGCACACATACAGTATATATGATAGTTATAAGACAACACACATACAGTATATGATAGTTATAAGACAGCACACATACAGTATACAGTATATGATAGTTATAAGACAGCACACATACAGTATATATAATAGTTATAAGACAGCACACATACAGTATACAGTATATGATAGTTATAAGACTGCACACATACAGTATATATGATAGTTATAAGACAGCACACATACAGTATATAATAGTTATAAGACAGCACACATACAGTATACAGTATATGATAGTTATAAGACAGCACACATACAGTATATATGATAGTTATTCAAAGGGACTTCGGTGAGACTATTTCTATTGCACTAGACATATCGAAAGCCTTCGATAGAGTCTGGCATAAATCTTTAATTTTTAAACTACCCTCCTTCGGTTTCTATCCCTCCATCTGTGCCTTTGTCTCTAATTTCCTTTCCGGCCGTTCCATAGCCGCGTTTGTGGACGGCCATAGTTCACTTCCTCACCCTATAAACTCCGGTGTTCCTCAGGGCTCTGTCCTATCTCCTATTCTCTTTCTAATTTTTATAAATGATCTCCTTAACTGTACCTTAATTCCCATCCATTCATACGCAGACGACTCAACCTTACACTACTCCCTTAGTTTTTCAGAACGCCCCAGCCAGCAATTCCTCAACGATAAACGTAATGAAGCCATAGAACTCTTAAATTCTGATCTAAATACTATTTCCAATTGGGGCAGAGAAAACCTTGTTAACTTTAATGCTTCCAAAACCCAATTTCTCCATCTATCTACCCGTTAGAATCTCCCAGCGGACTATCCCTTATTCTTCAACAATGCAAAAATCAACCCTTCATCTTCTCTCAATATTCTTGGTGTCTCTTTTTCTTCTGCTCTCATTTGGAAGGACCATATTACCAGTCTTGCTAAGGCAGCCTCCCAGAAGCTGGGTGTGCTCAACCGCCTTAGGGGGTTCTTTTCCCCATCACAGCTTCTTGCTCTGTACAGGGGCATAGTGCGCCCTTGTATTAAGTATTGTTCACATGTGTGGGGAGGTTCCTCTCACACCGCTCTCCTAGACAAAGTTGAAAGGAAGGCCTTTCGTATCATTAACTCCCGTCCACTCACCAACTCTCTGCAATCTCGCTCTCTCCGCCGCAATGTTGCATCTCTCTCGCTATTCTATCGCTACTATAATAATCAGTGTTCCTCAGAGCTATCCCAGTGCATACCACCTCCTTTACGTAGGGCACGTGGTACCCGTCTTGCAACTCAATCCCACCCCTACTCTGTGCAACTCTCCAACCCAAGAGTGAAACGTTACTCTCAAACTTTCTTCTACTCAACAGCTGAGCTCTGGAACTCTCTCCCAGAATCAGTCTTTCCCTCTTCCTATGACTTAAATTTCTTCAAACTCTGTGTGTCCAGGCATTTTGGCTCGAACGTCCCTTGATTTTGGCCCTGTCACTCTTTCAACTATGGGGAGGCACTCGCTAGAGGCAGTAATGCCTTTTGCCTCCCTCAATCACATAGAAAAAAAAAAAAAAAAAAAAAAAGTTATAAGACAACACACATACAGTACACAGTATATGATAGTTATAAGAAGTGAGGATTGTTGAGTCTTTTTGTATTAATATGCATACATTTGTCTATTCTTAAATGACCATATATACAAACTTGACCCTATAAAAGGAGGTTAACTAACTAAGTCTCTCCCACACCACTGATCTGCCTCCTACTCTGCCACCCCCCTACCCATTACTAAATAATGGTAGGCGTGGTGTGCTAGGTCAAGTATATGTAGGGGTTGGTGGTGTAAGTCCAGGCCAATTGGTTAAGCTCGCATGAAGCCTATTTTGGTTAAGTGGGTAGTGCTTATTTTTTGGTTTAGTTATGTATTTACTGAAGGTATTTACTTTATAGTAACCTCGCTAAACCTCCATGATGCTTAAGGTGACGTTATTTGTGTAATGTGTTTGATATAATTATTGGCATTTATATTTGTTTTAGTTTGCACCCTAGACCTCCATCAAGCTCAAACAATATAAAATGGTTTCGGTAGAAAATGTTCCCGGCCAAAGGCCTGTTCCTCCTAGAATTTCAGGTTCGCTATCGCTTGCCAGGGAAATATCGACACCTAAATGGCACAAACAGCTTTGTATTGACAAAAAAATGGGGTGAAAGGTCTTAAAATCGCCAAACCAACATCTTAAGATCTCAAAGCTAATGAGACTAAACATGAGGGGAAAAAAAAAATACCTCCCCTTTAAGGGTGAACGAGATATGGATGTACTAGCCGCACACCACTGTAGATAAATAATGCTAAAGAGATACATTGGGGGCCTCTGAATCGGACGGACCCTATGTTGAGTGGTCAATCCTATGCACACACACACGCACACACACGCATACACACACACACCTGTGCATTCACTGGGTGGTTGGAAGTGTTTTGTTCGATTCTTAATTTATTAAAACCTATGGGGATATTCTTTCATGCATAATGTAGATATTGGAGGGAACAGAATACAATAAACAAATACATATTGTCATTTATGCAGCCAAAACATGAATTGTTTGTCGCGATAACAGCAAGATAATTAAACATGACAAATAGAGAGTCAAACCTTTATTGGTTCGAAAATATGTGATCGTGCATGTGTGACCTCGTTATAGTTAGAATGGGCTGTCGTCCAGAAAGGATCCACTACATATCTCCGGCCCGACGCAGGTGGGCGAGAGAGTGTGGTTTCCGAGTGTACCTGTGGCCGTGTATGTGTGTGTGTGTGTGTCTGTATGTGTGCCTGACAGTCAATAAATCATGCATGACGGTGTTGGTCTGCGTGTTAGTTAGCTACAGGTGTCTGATGACATGGTCCACAACCCACACCTTCGCTACACGCAACACTTACACTTTACTATTTAGTCCCACGTATTATATATAATTATATATATATATATAATCATAGTCTTAGGAGGAACAAAATTACCAGTGAGGCAGCGAACATGTTTATTTTCATATCAGATGTTTCGACATTAATTGTGGATGTCATCATCAGTGAACTAAAAGTGAAATGCAAAAAACACAATTAAAGAGATAGCTTTTATATAATTAAAATATTCTAGCAATGTTTAACCTATACAATTGAAAGGGGGGCAGCAGACAACATATTATTTAGTTGGGGCTTGCTATCTTGTATATGTATGGATTCAAGGGTTCTTTGTTCTTTATCAGATGAAATATATATTTTGAAATTATTCTTTGAAATTATAGTATCACAAGATTCAGCGTGTTCCCTTACGGCTGAATGAGGAGGGGACTTCAACCTGCCACCTGTTCTGCTCGACTGACCCTGATGCTCATCTATTCTCACCTTAAGGGAGTGAATAGTGCTCCCCAAATACCCAGCTTGGCAACTCGGGCAAGTGAAACTATAGACAATAGATGAGCGAAGATCAGTCGGCATATATATATAGTAGTTATGTTAACCCTTTCTTTACCGATTATATTCTTTCATTATATTCTGGCAACTAATACACAATTTTACTCAGCTTAGGAAGGCTGTCTAACAATTCAAATTTCTACAGACCATCTCAGTTACTGTAACTCTATTAGCTTCCAAATATCCTTTATAAGCTACATAAAGTCGTCTTCATGTTGCTGTAATAAAATTAATAAGGCGTCACCGGTACAGAAAGGGTTAAGCGACTAAATCGGAAATCGTGTTTGTGTATGAGAGAGAGAGAGAGAGAGAGAGAGAGAGAGAGAGAGAGAGAGAGAGAGAGAGAGAGAGAGAGAGAGAGAGAGAGAGAGAGAGAGAGAGAGAATAATACAGTACATATTTACATTTGGCTCAGCAGGTGGGGAGGCTAAAAAGTCGTAAAGGTCTTTCTTGGACTTGTTAATATACCGTATGTTGATCTGGTGGGGGAATAAAGGGTGTTAGGGAAGGGCCAGAGGAGGGCTGTTGGGTAGTGTTGAATTGTTAATGTGGCTTTCAACTCCCTTAGTTTAGGTTTTATTTCTCATATTTACCTTCTCAATATTAGGCCACTCCTTCTCGCGAAATACGACGTCTTGCAAAAAATAATATAAATAATAAAAATCGATTGATATATATATATATATATGTATACTGTATACTGTATATACTGTATATATATATATATATATATATATATATATATATATACACAGTATATAAGGAAGCTTTTCTTTTTTTGGTTCTGGCAATTATTGAATGATTTTATTAAGATAAGAGAAGCAATATTAATATCAACGGGATACAAACTATCAAAATATACCTCGTAACTCCCACATACTCTTAATAATCTTCCTAAAATCATCTAATGATACCCAAACTAATGTGCAAATAGTGTACCTGTATAATGAAAGGGTTAAGATGATTCTGTTCATTGAAGGTAGCCACTTTTGGAATGTAGCTATTTATATTTGTTGACATACTGAACTGGAGTGTTACATGTATGTGAGGAACACGAACAGGGAAGACGATATAGGGCGAGTGTATACACCAATCGAGCAGAGCAATACTCAGGCGAAATATCCGCCATGTTTAAAGGCATCACCGAGCGGACTTTCCTTCTGCCTGCTATACTTATACTTATGGCTCTTGCTTTGTAAAGCTAACAGGAGGATAGAGGTTGACTGAGACCAGTGTTGACAAGGGTTTCATTCAGCATGTCACTACCAATACTTATTGTAGCCCAATTTATACGCAATTCTTGTAATGTTTTCATTCAATTGATTTCTAAAGTATCCAATACTCGAATCGTGTATCCATGCATTTAGAGACACCTTTTCACTAATACTTGAATCATGGTTCCAAATGTGAGAGTGTTAACCCATTCAGGATATGATGATGAAGTTCTTTACTATATTTTAGCTATTATTAGAAAATGTTATGCAGTTTATGAAGGATCAAGGAATCAAATGGATAAATACTACCGGTAGCTTAATTAACTATCTGACTACTGGTGATGGGCTGGTCTATCAGAGTGAGCATTGAGCGATCTCTGCCATACCAATAGCTTACTCTGACTGTTCCTTTTACTTAAGATGTTCTACATCCGTGGATTGACCTCCCAATCTACCAAGATTGAAAGCCAAAGCGTCACATTTTTCCTTTGGCCCCTCAACTTTCTCTTCATAATTGCTGATGGGCACAGGGCCCTGGGTGGGGCTTTGGTTTCCGGGCGTTTCTGCACCCTCCTCAGCTCCCCGCCATGGAGTGGCTTCGGTCACCAAAGCTTTATTGTGGTGGGCAGGGAGGGTTCTGTGGGGGTGCTCGGTTATGGCCTTGGCCTTGCTCGGGGCCTTGGGGCTGTTCGGCCAGGCAGTTTGGGGAACAACAACAACAACTATCTGACTTCCAACATTCCTTCTTAAATCTACAGAAATCATATAATAATAGCTAAAATATTAGGACGAAACACGTCCTCGCTTACTAAAGCGGTAACTTTCCTAACAAGGAGCTGGGGTTGGTCTATTGATGTTTCTGTTGACGTGGCTTTAGCCTGTCTAACACAAATGTGGTTTTAAGCCTTTATATATTTGTGAAATATATTTATATATATATATATATATATATATATATATATATGTATATAATTATATATATTTGAAAGTGTGAAAAGGAACAACTTGAGATGGTTCGGCCATATGGAACGTATGGAAAGCGAGAGAATGACTAAGAGGGTGTACGAGAGCGAGGTGGAGGGACAGAGAGGGAGAGGTAGACCGAATGAGAGGTGGAAGGATGGAGTGAGGAAGTACATGAACGAAGGCGGTGCTGGTTGGGGGGAGGGGCGTCGACTGACTGTGGACAGAGGTGCATGGGGGCGGTTCGTTCGTGGCAACCCCTTCGGGGATCATGGCATCAGGCAATAGATAGGTAGATAGATATATGTGTACAGTAAACTTACATTTCTGACTGGTGCCGTTATGGCATTACACATACCTTAGTCGTTTCTAGTATTCTAGGACGCTTTTTCCATATATTATAGCTAGCACTAGTCAACCATATTCCGCTTAGGAAAGGATTATGGGAGGTAGAGGGTAAATACAGATAATTTTCACCTTTTTTAAGCTAACAAAATTTGCCTAATGATAAGCAACATATGATGCATAAACAAGCGTTCTTGTACAGAAAGGGCTAAACAATACAAATACATCATGCATACAACTATGCTAATTTGTTTCCAGCTGATGGTAAATTCCTGTGACTATCTAGATTACTCAGCTATTACGTATATTTTGTAGTGAATTGTGTTGTTAATTATATAAAATTGGCATTAATGTGACGCAAATACATAGCAGATTCATATTTGTCCATAAAATATTGATAAATCAGAATCTGATGCTAAGGGATTGAGTTTACCATCAGCTGGAAATGACCAGACTACAGTAAAGTTAGGGTACCTACTAGTAACGAGTAACCTGGTTTTGGGTCCAGGTTTGGCTAAGCGTGTGCAGTACCAGACTCCGGAGTCAGCCACCACCACGTGTGACACCAACAACCGACCCGTCCACATGATGCTCACTCGTAAGTCATCGACACTCTGAGATACAAGGGGAGAGAGCTCATATAGGTAAAAGTTGATTTAATATTGGTTTAACTCTTACTGTACCAGTGACGTACGTTGGGCGACAGTAAAAAAGTAACTCGCCAGTACTACCGACGTACGAATTACGTCCGTAATATGCGATCCTTGTACCGAGCGGTAGCTGGCACCATGACCTGTAAACACTGCTTTGAGTCCTTGGCAACACTTCTCAGAGTGTATAATTATAAAGTCCCACAGGCGAGATACCCATGCCAGCAAGGAGCCTCCCCCAACGCGTCCCTGTCGACCTTGCCCTGGCCAGTCTCTTTAGCAGCTAAATCAGAAAACCCATCAGGCAGTTCCTTTCTCTCTGACTAAAATTTACTTCAATCCAACTTATTCTTGCCCTATCCCCACTTCCCTCTAACCCCCTTTCACTACTATTTTTGATCTTGATCTTGCTGGCTCAGTACTCATTCAAGTTTTGGGGTGAGAGGTTGTTCTTTGTCGACTCTGAAGCCATTTTGGCCACAATGCGGGGTACTGGAGTTTACATTTATAGTAATACCCTCAGGTACAGTAGGGGTTAAGCTCTCAGGTAAGTAACTTAAATATAACCTACACACACACACACACACACAATCATAGACACACACGTACACACACTCGTTTATGTGTGTGTACATGCGTGTTTTCTTGTTTTCTCTGTCTGTTCATCTTTCTACCGGGGCTAACCATTAGGTAGTATCTAGTATATCATAAATATAATTAATTCCTTTTCTTATATTCTATTTATTTTATATTATTTTTGTATTTATCTTTCATATATTATTATATTTTATTTATACATGTGTATTTATTTATTTATATATTTTGTATTCTTTTTTAGTGGGGTGTCCAAGAAAGGGCAATACGGGACTGTGATATGTCTTCTCATTGTGGAAAAAGGTCTTCATTCAATATTAACCAATAGTTAGCAGGGTCTACCAAATGCAGTTACTAGCCAAGTTTCAACCGAATAATTATATTCTTGCAATGCAGATATATTTTGCGAACAGTCAGACAGATACTCAGACTGTCGGACACACATACAGACAGACAATAAAAACATCGATTACAAAAGTTAATCAGGTGTATTTATAAACAGTTGTCCACATGTATTTGTAAACACTCAGTGATTTATGTTTGGAAGGAAAGTTAGTATGACTGATTGAAGTAGAAGGGCATTTCCTCATGTATAGTATAAGGGGGGGGGGGGTAAGAGTTGGTTTTATTGGCTCCCCTTCTCCCCCAAGTTCAGTCCCATTAGTTTTCAGATAATTAGACGTTCGGCCCATTAGTTTGGTGGTTTGAAGACATTTCACCCCATGTTTTGTCAATATTAGGACCTTTCGCCCCATTTAGGTGTCGATATTTTCCTGGCGAGCGATAGCGAGCCGGTAAATGTAGTAAGACCGGTCTTCGGCCGGGACATTCTTTTACCGAAAAATGTACATATTTATCTCGAAGAGGATTCTAGGGGGTATTTTTAAAAGATTGATGGAGGTCTAGCAAGGAAATACATATATAAATAAATAGATAACTAAATAGAGCAAACAATAAACCCTACCCCCTTTATAGAATGTTATTTTGTAAGTTAATCACCCTTCTATTTACTACCCTACATAAAGTCACGGAGTGTGGGCAAATGTATGTGGTCAACTGTACACTGACCAAAGGAATGTAGTCACTCTATAACGTGTTATTCCAGGCCGAATTATTGGATATAAACCCACTGAGGATCAATGACGCAATACTTTACTGTTTTCTGGCTATTGTTAGACGATTGTATTCAGATTAGGAAGGGTTTATGGTAGTCAGAGGGTTGATTGAAATAGTCGTTACCCTTTTCATTCCCACAGATCCCTCTTAAGTTAATACAATCGTATAAGGCTAGCCAGCATATAGTCAAAGTGCGTCATAATCTTCAAGGGGTTAACCCATCCAGTACCGGTGACGTCCTTTGCATCATATTCTGGTAAGCATTAGACGAGTTTATTTAGCGTAGGATGAATCTGTGGTAGCTAAAAGAATTAATTGAGATAGCCTATTGCCCTTTTAATTGAGTGAGGTCCTTCCTAAGCTTAACAGAATGATCATGATATAATTGCCAGAATATAATGAAAAGGCCGTCACTGGTATATATACAGTATATATATACATACCGGTATTTATATATATATATATATATATATATATATATATATATATATATTTTTTTTTTTTTTGTGGGGGTGTTTTCCTCCATAGACCTCTATCAATATCTAATACAAAATCCCAAAGACCCCCCTTCGAGATAAATGTGTAATTTTTATCGGTAGAAAAATGTCCCAGCCGAAGGCCGGTTTCTCCTATAATAAAGGCTCGCTTTCGCTCACCAGGAAATATCGACGCCTAAATGACACAAAAGGCCTTAATATTGACAAAGAAATGGGCGAAAGTTTTAACATTTAAAAACTAATGGGGCTAAACATGAAGGAGAAGGGGATTCAGAAAAAAACGATGCTTCCCCCATTAGTCTTTTAATGGGCAGACGTCTTTCCTAAGCTGAACAAAATGGTCTAATAGTTATCAGAATATAATATAAAGGACGTCGTCGGTACTGAAGGGGTTAACGCCACGCTAACATAGCCAAAGCAGTATATTAACCATTGGGCGGGTGCCCAACTCCAAAAGGGGTTGAAGTAGGGGAGCTATCCCCCGCCAAAGGCGGCTTTCTAGGGCCTTTCCTAGCTGATGCTGAGAGGATTGGGTTCTAATCATGTGGTGATGGGCTGGTCTATCAGAGTGAGAGCTGAGCGATCTCTGCCATACCCATAGCTTACTCTGACTGTTCCTTTTACTTATATATCTTCTAGATCTCAAGTGACGGCGTCTTTTCCGTGGATCGACCTCCTTACTGCCAACCTAAAAGTTGGCAGATTGGGAGCCAAAGCGTCACTTTTTTCCCTTGCCCCTCAACTTTCCCTTCATAATTGCTGAGGGGCACAGGGCCTTGGGTGGGGCTTTGGTTTCCCGGGCATTTCCGCACCCTCCTCAGCTCCCTGCCTTAGAGTGGCTTCGGTCACCTGGGTTTTGTTAGTGGTAAGCAGGGAGGGTTTTGCGGGGGCGTTCTATGGCCTTGGCCTTGCTCGGGACCTTGGGGCTGTTCGGCCAGGCAGCCTGGGGAACAACAACAACAACAACCATTGGAATTCTATCATTATATATTTTTCGGGACCCCCCTTCTCTCTCATGTTTAACCCCATTAGGTTTAAGAAGTTAAGGTTTTAAAGACTTTTCGCTCCATTTTGTCAATTTTAAGACCTTTCGTGATATTTAGGTGTCAATTTTTTCCATTAGGTTTAATATTTTAAGACGTTCGACCCATTAGTTTGGGTATTTTTAATTAAGACCTTTCACCCCATTTGTCAATTTTAAGACCTTTCGTGTCATTTAGGCGTCGATGTTTTACCGGTGAGCGCGACTATCTCCATGAATCCTATTAGCTTCGCCAGGTACTGTAAGGGATAATAAACTCTAAAATGTCCAAGTAAAGTCAAAGTCAAATACATATGAAGAACCTTGACAATTGTGAATATTGAAACAAAACTTACTACCCTGTTTCTTTTCAACTGACGGTAAATTGCAAAGTTCCCATCACGATTATTCAGTTATTTTGAAGATTTTGTAGTGAAATATGGTGCTAATTATAGAAATTTGGTCTAAATATGAAGCAGAGACATAGTAATTTCATATTTTTCCGTTAGTTATCGATAAATCAGCAGTTAAGGGATTCAAATTACCGTCAGATGAAATGAAACCGAGTATAGTGATGATACTTGGACGGGTCCAGAACGGGTATCATTGTAACCTCTTGAGGATTATGACGGGTTGTGTTAGTATATTTTGGCTAGCATTACACCACTTAATTTAGAATAGGAAGGGTATATAGAAGTCAGACGGTTAATTGAGACATTCTTTACTCGTTAAATTCCCACAGGTTCTTCCTAAGCTGTTTAAGCTTCTAATAATAGCCAGAATAAACTTTCCTACTGCATCATGATCCTCAACTGGGTTAAGGGGAAGTATTATTGTATCTCTGAACCCCCTTCTCTGTCATGGTTAGACCCATTAGTTTTAAAATGTTGAAATTTTCGCTCATTTCTTTGTCAATATTAAGACCTTCCGTGCCATCTACTGTAGGTGTCGATTTTTTCCTGGCGAGCGACAGCCAGCCTGTAATTTAGGAAGAACCTGGCTTTGGTCGGTACAAATATATCTCGAGGAGCGTTATATATACTGTATATATATATATATATATATATATATATATATATATACCCGGTATATATATATATATATACTATATATATATATATATATATATATATATATACCGGTATATATACAGTATATATATATATATATATATATATATATATATATATATATATATATACCCGGTATATATTTTTTTTTTCTTTTTATGTGTGTAATGCTTGATATAGGTCTAGGAAGCAAACTAAACAAATATATATACCGGTAATAATAACAAAAATATAAATTAATGTTATTACAATATCGTCCCCTTAAGCCAACAAAAACACGTTGTGCTACACACCTCTGCAGCAGGAAACACGTTGTGCTACACACCTCTGGCAGCAGGAAACACGTTGTGCTCCACACCTCTGGCAGCAGGAAACTCGTTGTGCTCCACACCTCTGGCAGCAGGAAACACGTTGTGCTACACACCTCTGGCAGCAGGAAACACGTTGTGCTCCACACCTCTGGCAGCAGGAAACACACTTATCTTATAATACAATTTACTGCTAGGTATTAGGTAAAGTAAGTCTGAGATTGGCGTTGATGCTGTATGTACAATAGACGATGGATAAAGGTGGTATACATTGAACCCCTTCAGTACCGGTGACGTCTTTTTCATTTGATTTCAGCTACATTTATACGATCGGTTTAAGCTTAGGAAGAATTATGAGGTAGCTAAAAAGACTAATTGAGATAGGCTGTAGCCTTTTAATGGGTAGACGTCCTTCGTAAGCTGAATTGTATCGTCTAATGGTAACCAGAATACAATGACAAGGACGTCACCGGTAGTGAAGGGGTTAACAATTCTGACACACTGATGAAATATTGTGAAACATTCTCTTTAAACACATGCCAGAGTCAGTATTTCCCCTCAATCAATGTTCACTGATATAAGTTTATCATGCAGGACTGTACCAGGTACTTGTACAAAATGCCCCAACCAGACAGGGAAACCAATCGGGCTACGTGCTCCCGCTCACGTAAATGCACAACCAGCGTCGTATTTTCTGGCCCGGCTGCCTCATTCTTCAGATTTTTCCGATCAACTTTTCTATGCCAACGTGGATTTGATATCTTCTCATTTAAATCTGAATAGACGGTCGAGACCGTGTGTGTGTTACTCAGTTACTTGTTCGTCAAGGGGAATCCACGCAATGCGAGGTGTGTGTGTGTGTGTCTGCGCTTATCGTTGCCTTACGTCTAAATTGCCTAAAGCATTCTAAAGATAATTTTAATTATAATCCTCTCAAACTTAACAATGTTTTACTGAACTACGGTACTATAACGAATGGGAGCCAACTATCTACGTAAATGTTTTACCAGTAATAGATACCACAAAGGGAAGGCAACATATCATTCGTGTATAAATACTTAGTTGCAATGATTTTGCAATCATGAATCCGTATTAACACCTTCACCACCATTACGAAATTTTCATCATATACTGGTTTCCATTAGCCGATTTTGTAAAGTGCATAGTCTATCTGTACGACTCAAATGGATTAATACAATTTTAATACACCCTTTTAATACAATAGGTCCTTCTTAAGCTGCATATATTCGTCAAATTTAAACCAGATTCAAAGGTAAAAAGGCGTCATAGTGCAGAAGAGGGTAAGCTCTCCTCTTTGAACAATTCTACTCAATATTTGTTCAGTATATAAAACTATACCGTTTATTGAACTCATTCAGTTTATTTTATGGGGTGAACGGTTACTTGTTCGGTTCATAACCCAAAGTTCCCTGGTTCTACTTCCGAGCAGAACAAATAAGAATGTAGACTGCTACACCCATGGTCTGTGTTCAGTTAACTTACACCCAATACCATTGTTGACATAACTTACAGCCAATACCACTGTTGACCTAACGTACAGCCAATACCAATGTTGAACTAACTTACACCCAACACCACTGTTGACCTAACTTACAGCCAATACCACTGTAGACCTAACTTACAGCCAATACCTCTGTTGACCTAACTTACACCCAATACCACTGTTGACCTAACTTACAGCCAATACCTCTGTTGACCTAACTTACACCCAATACCACCGTTGACCTAACTTACACCCAATACCACTGTTGACCTAACTTACACCCAATACCACTGTTCACCTAACTTACAGCCAACACCTCTGTTGACCTAACTTACACCCAATACCACCGTTGACCTAACTTACAGCCAATACCACTGTTGACCTAACTTACAGTCAATACCACTGTTGACCTAACTTACACCCAATACCACTGTTGACCTAACTTACACCCAAGAACACTGTTGACCTAACTTACACCCAAGAACACTGTTGACCTAACTTACAGCCAATACCTCTGTTGACCTAACTTACACCCAATACCACCGTTGACCTAACCTACAGCCAATACCACTGTTGACCTAACTTACACCCAATACCTCTGTTGACCTAACTTACACCCAATACCACTGTTGACCTAACTTACACCCAACACCACTGTTGACCTAACTTACACCCATGACCACTGTTGACCTAACTTACACCCAATAGCACTGTTGACCTAACTTACACCCAATACCACTGTTGACCTAACTTACACCCAATACCTCTGTTGACCTAACTTACACGCAATACCACTGTTGACCTAACTTACACCCAATACCATTGTTGACCTAACTTACAGCCAATACCACTGTTGACCTAACTTACACCCAATACCACTGTTGACCTAACTTACACCAAATACCACTGTTGACCTAACTTACACCCAATACCACTGTTGACCTAACTGAAAACCAATACCTCTGTTGACCTAGCTTACACTCAATACCTCTGTTGACCTAACTGACACACAATACCTCTGTTGACCTAACTTACAGCCAATACCTCTGTTGACCTAACTTACACTCAATACCTCTGTTGACCTAACTTACACTCAATACCTCTGTTGACCTAACTTACACCCAATACTACTGTTGACCTATCTTACACCCAATACCACTGTTGACCTAACTTACAGCCAACACCTCTGTTAACCTAACTTACACCCAATACCACCGTTGACCTAACTTACAGCCAATACCACTTTTGACCTAACTTACAGCCACTTCCAATGTTGACCTAACTTACACCCAATACCACTGTTGGCCTAACTTAAACCCAATACCACTGTTGACCTAACTTACACCCAATACCTCTGTTGACCTAACTTACACCCAATAATACTGTTGACCTATCTTACACCCAATACCACTGTTCACCTAACTTACAGCCAATACCTCTGTTGACCTAACTTACACCCAATACCACCGTTGACCTAACTTACAGCCAATACCACTGTTGACCTAACTTACAGTCAATACCACTGTTGACCTAACTTACACCCAATACCACTGTTGACCTAACTTACACCCAAGAACACTGTTGACCTAACTTACACCCAAGAACACTGTTGACCTAACTTACAGCCAATACCTCTGTTGACCTAACTTACACCCAATACCACCGTTGACCTAACCTACAGCCAATACCACTGTTGACCTAACTTACACCCAATACCTCTGTTGACCTAACTTACACCCAATACCACTGTTGACCTAACTTACACCCAACACCACTGTTGACCTAACTTACACCCATGACCACTGTTGACCTAACTTACACCCAATACCACTGTTGACCTAACTTACACCCAATACCACTGTTGACCTAACTTACACCCAATACCTCTGTTGACCTAACTTACACGCAATACCACTGTTGACCTAACTTACACCCAATACCATTGTTGACCTAACTTACAGCCAATACCACTGTTGACCTATCTTACACCCAATACCACTGTTGACCTAACTTACACCAAATACCACTGTTGACCTAACTTACACCCAATACCACTGTTGACCTAACTTACACCCAATACCACTGTTGACCTAACTTACACCAAATACCACTGTTGACCTAACTTACACCCAATACCACTGTTGACCTAACTTACAGCCAATACCTCTGTTGACCTAACTTACACCCAATACCTCTGTTGACCTAACTTACACCCAATACTACTGTTGACCTATCTTACACCCAATACCACTGTTGACCTAACTTACAGCCAACACCTCTGTTAACCTAACTTACACCCAATACCACCGTTGACCTAACTTACAGCCAATACCACTTTTGACCTAACTTACAGCCACTTCCAATGTTGACCTAACTTACACCCAATACCACTGTTGGCCTAACTTAAACCCAATACCACTGTTGACCTTACTTACACCCAATACCTCTGTTGACCTAACTTACACCCAATAATACTGTTGACCTATCTTACACCCAATACCACTGTTGAGCTAACTTACAGCCAACACCTCTGTTGACCTAACTTACATCCAATACCACCGTTGACCTAACTTACAGCCAATACCAATTTTGACCTAACTTACAGCCAATACCAATGTTGACCTAACTTGCACCCAATACCACTGTTGACCTAACTTAAACCCAATACCACTGTTGACCTAACTTACAGCCAATACCTCTGTTGACTTAACTTACACCCCATACCACCCATTGACCTATATTACAGCCAATACCACTGTTGACCTAACTTACACCCAATACCTCTGTTGACCTAACTTACAGCCAATACCACTGTTGACCTAACTTATACCCAATACCACTGTTGACCTAACTTACCTCCAATACCTCTGTTGACCTAACTTACACCCAATACCACTGTTGACCTAACTTACACCCAATACCACTGTTGACCTAACTTACACCCAATGCCACTGTTGACCTAACTTACACCCAATACCACTGTTGACCTAACTTACAGCCAATACCACTGTTGACCTAACTTACACCCAATACCACTGTTGACCTAACTTCCACCCAATACCTCTGTTGACCTAACTTACACCCAATACCTCTGTTGACCTAACTTACACCCAATACCTTTGTTGACCTAACTTACAGCCAACACCACTGTTGACCTAACTTACACTCAATACCTCTGTTGACCTAACTTACAGCCAATACCATTGTTGACCTAACTTACAGCCAATACCTCTGTTGACCTAACTTACAGCCAATACCTCTGTTGACCTAACTTACACCCAATACCTCTGTTGACCTAACTTACACCCAATACCACTGTTGACCTAACTTACACCCAATACCTCTGTTGACCTAGCTTACACCCAATACCACTGTTGACCTAACTTACACCCAATACCACTGTTGACCTAACTTACACCCAATACCACTATTGACCTAACTTACACCCAATACCACTGTTCACATAACTTACACCCAATACCACTGTTCACATAACTTACACCCAATACCACTGTTGATCTAACTTACAGCCAATACCACTGTTGACCTAACTTACAGCCAATACCACTGTTGACCTAGCTTACAGCCAATACCACTGTTGATCTAACTTACAGCCAATACTACTGTTGACCTAACTTACACCCAATACCAATGTTCACATAACATACAGCCAATACTACTGTTGACCTAACTTACACCCAATACCACTGTTGACCTAACTTACACCCAATACCACTGTTGACCTGACTTACACCCAATACCACTGTTGGCCTAACTTACACCCAATACTACTGTTGACCTAACTTACACCCAATACCACTGTTGGCCTAACTTACACCCAATACCACTGTTGACCTAACTTACACCCAATACCACTGTTGACCTAACTTACAGCCAATACCACTGTTGACCTAACTTACACCCAATACCACTGTTGACCTAACTTACACCCAATACCACTGTTGACCTAACTTACACCCAATACCACTGTTGGCCTAACTTACACCCAATACCACTGTTGACCTAACTTACACCCAATACCACTGTTGACCTAACTTACAGCCAATACCACTGTTGACCTAACTTACACCCAATACCACTGTTGACCTAACTTACACCCAATACCACTGTTGACCTAACTTACACCCAATACCACTGTTGACCTAACTTACACCCAATACTACTGTTGACCTAACTTACACCCAATACCACTGTTGACCTAACTTACACCCAATACTACTGTTGACCTAACTTACACCCAATACTACTGTTGACCTAACTTACACCCAATACCACTGTTGACCTAACTTACACCCAATACCACTGTTGACCTAACTTACACCCAATACTACTGTTGACCTAACTGACACCCAATACCACTGTTGACCTAACTTACACCCAATACCACTGTTGACCTAACTTACACCCAATACCACTGTTGACCTAACTTACACCCAATACTACTGTTGACCTAACTTACACCCAATACCACTGTTGACCTAACTTACACCCAATACCACTGTTGACCTAACTTACACCCAATACCACTGCTGACCTAACTTACAGCCAATACCACTGTTGACCTAACTTACACCCAATACCACTCTTGACCTAACTTACACCCAATACCACTGTTGACCTAACTTACACCCAATACTACTGTTGACCTAACTTACACCCAATACCACTCTTGACCTAACTTACACCCAATACCACTGTTGACCTAACTTACACCCAATACTACTGTTCACATAACATTAAGGGGGGAGGGTTTTATTTGTGGTCTATTTGTTTATTCATTCTTCAGTTTCGTCGCTAGACCTCTATCAAGCTTAAAAACACCCCTTAGCTCCCTCCCTTCCAGATGAATTTGTACATTTTTGGGTAGAAAAATGGCCTGGCCTTCCTCCTAAAATTACAGCCTCGCTATCGCATACCAGGACAAAAAATCGACACAGAATTTGTTTTTGTGTTTTTGTTTATGTAGATGAGGGAGATTAAAGTCAAAACTGCCTGTGACGAGAGCCTCCCCCAGAGTTGAAAGAGTGACAGGGCCAAAATCTAGGAATATTCGAGCCAAAATGTCTGGACACACAGAGTTTGAAGCAATTTAAGCCATAGGTTGAGAAAAAGATGAATTCAAGGAGAGAGTTCCAGTGCTCAGCTGTTGATTAGTAGAAAGATTGGGAGTATCGTTTCACTCTTTGGTTGGAGAGTTGCACAGAGTAGGGGTAGGATTGTGTTGCAAGCCGAATACTACGTACCCTACATATACACTGAGAGAGCTCTGAGGTAAACTGATTATTGTAATAGCGATAGAACAGTGGGAGAGATGCAACATTGCAGTGAAGAGAGAGAGAGATTGCAGAGAATCTGTGATTGGACGGTAGTTAATGAGACGAAAGGCTTTCTTTTGTATTTTGTCTAGAAATGCTGTGGAAGAGGATCCTCCCCACACATGCGAACAATACTTAATTCAAGGATGCACTGTGCCCCTGTACAGAGTAAGAAGCTGTGCTGTGGAAAATAACCCCTTGAGGTTTTTTAGCACACCCAGTTCTGGGAAGCGCAAGAGTAGTAATACGATCTTTCCAAGAGAGATCAGAAGAAAAACAGACACCGAAAATAATGAGAGAAGTTGTAGGTTTGACTTTTTTATTGTTGACGTATAAGGGATAGTCCTTTTGGGAGTTCTTGACGGGAAGATAAATGGAGAAATTGGGTCTTAGAAGCATTGTAAGCAACAAGGTTACCTCTGTCCCAATTGGAAATGGTAGTTAGATCAGAAGATAAGTGCCCTATGGCTTCATCACATATGTTTTTGAGGGACTGCTGGAAAACCAGTTGAATAGTGTTAGGTAGAGTTTCAGAATATGAGTGAATAGGACTGAAGGTAAAGTTGAGAAGATCATATATATATATATATTAGAAAGAAAATTGGAGATAGGACAGAACCTTGAGGAAAACCAGAGTTGATAGAATGAGGAAATGAACGATGGTCATCCACAATCGCAGCTATAGAAGGGCCAGAAAGGAAATTAGAGATAAAGACACAGATGGAGGGATAGAAACGGAAGGAGGGTAATTTAGAAATTAGAGATTTGTGCCAGACTCTATCGAATGCATTCGATATGTCTAGTGCAATATAAAAGGTTTCACCGAAGTCCCATAACAAGTAGTGACCAAGAGTTAGTAAGATATAAAAAAAAGATCACCAGTAGAGCGACCCCTAAGGAAGCCATACTGGCGATCTGAGAGTATATTATAAGAAGAGAAATGCTTGAGAAATTTTGAAGTAGGAATAGCTTCAAAACTTTAGAGGCGCAAGAACTGAGAGCAATTGGACGATAGTTGGAGGGTTGAGAGCAGTCACCATTCTTTGGGACAGGTTGAATGAGAACAAACTTCCAGCAAAAAGGAAAGACGTTAGAGGAGAGACAGAGACGAAAGAGTTTGCCTAGGCAGGGGGTCAGCAGGGAAGCTCAGTGTTTTAGTATAACAGGAGGAACACCATCCGGACCGTACGTCTTCTTAGAATTAAGCCCAGAGAGGGTAGAAAGTACATCTTTAGAAGAGATTAGGATATTAGGCATACTAAGGTGAGAGGGCGGTGAAGAGGCAGGAATAGCACCGGATTCAACCAAGGTGGAATTTCTAGCGAATTTCTGAGCGAAGAGTTCAGCTTTAACAAGAAGAAGTGATAGTTGTGCCATCAGATTGGAAGAGGGGAGGGAAAGACGAGGAAGACAAATTATTGGAGAGATTGTTGGCTAGATTCCAGAAAGCTTGGGAAGAGCTAGAGTTAGATAGTTCAGTGCATTTATTATTGATGAAAGACTGTTTGGCGAGTCAAAGAACAAATTTGGCTTGATTCCAGGTAGAAACATAGAAAGAATGAGATTCTCGAGTTTGAAGGCCTGGTACCGTTTGAATGCTTCCTCTGTATTGCGGACAGCAGTAGAACAAATGTGAGTAAACCAAGAGTTGTTTGCAGTAGTCTGGGAGAAAGAGAAGGGAGTGTATGCCTCCATGACCGATAGGATTACCTCGGTAATGCGTTCAGCTCTCTCCGAGGGTCCTTGGCCACAAAAGCAAAAATCATTCCATTGGAAGTCAAAGAAGTACTGCTAAAAGGTCCTAATGTTGACAAAGAAATGGGGTTAAAGGTCTTAAAATCGCCAAACTAATGGGGCAAACATCTTAAAATCTAAAATCTAATAGGGCTAAGCATGAGGGAGAAGGAGGGCCAGAAAAATCAAGCATTTCCCCTAGAATACGAAACTTGAGTAAGTAGCACTGGTGACGTCCCGAAGTAAACTGTGGTAACCTGGATACTATGCAGTAGTCCCTGTGCTCCAGGCTCAGTACCTCATTCACCACAGACTCCAAAGAGAAATGTCACGGATATGAGTGCCCCGGCAACAAAAAGGCTGGTGTTTAACCTCGGTGGAAACTTTACCTTACGACGATTGACAAAAAGTTATGGAGTGTCTCGAGGAATAAATGAACTTACAAAATGGTTTAAAGACAGGAAAGAATGCAACAAATGTTAACGTATTGCAAATATATTTGTTCGGTATATCAGGACGCATTGTTCGGTATATCAGGACGCATTGTTCAGTATATCAGGATGCATTGTTCGGTATATCAGGACGCATTTTTCGGTATATCAGGACGCATTGTTCGGTATATCAGGACGCATTGTTCGGTATATCAGGACGCATTGTTCGGTATATCAGGACGCATTGTTCGGTATATCAGGACGCATTGTTCGGTATATCAGGACGCATTGTTCGGTATATCAGGACGCATTGTTCAGTATATCAGGACGCATTGTTCGGCATATCAGGACGCATTGTTTGGCTATCAGGACGCATTGTTCGGTATATCAGGACACATTGTTCGGTATATCAGGACGCATTGTTCGGTATATCAGGACGCATTGTTCGGTATATCAGGACGCATTGTTCGGTATATCAGGACGCATTGTTCGGTATATCAGGACGCATTGTTCGGTATATCAGGACGCATTGTTCGGTATATCAGGACGCATTGTTCGGTATATCAGGACGCATTGTTCGGTATATCAGGACACATTGTTCGGTATATAAGGACGCATTGTTCGGTATATCAGGACGCATTGTTCGGTATATCAGGACGCATTGTTCGATATACCAGGACGCATTGTTCGGTATATCAGGACGCATTGTTCGGTATATCAGGACGCATTGTTCGGCATATCAGGACGCATTGTTCAGTATATCAGGACGCATTCTTTCATATTATCCCAGCTATCATTTGGCGATTTCATTCAGCTTAGGAGGGGAATTTGAAAGTTAGAAGGTTAATTGAGATATATATTACCCCTTTGATTTCAAAAGGACCTTCCCAAACTGTATACAAATGTCTAATGTAGCCAAAATAAACTGCTAATACGTTATAAAATCCTCAAAGGTTTAATACTTCTAACTATGCCTCACTGTTTCTTTTTATCCTTCCACTTTCGTCGCAGACAGTATAGTTCAGGGGAGTTTTCTTTTAAACTTCTGTGTTGCGTTATAATATTTGTCTACACTGTGACGACGTTCTCCATCATCCTAAATTGCCTTTTCACATCTTCAACACAAAGAAAATGGGAGAGTGAGTTTTAGGTTGTGTAGTCTCTCTCTCTCAGATACTCATACCACACAGACCTTGCGGTGCTTAATATGCGGTCCGGCCTTAATATACTAGACAGGAACAGTTTATAGTAGAATTATAGGACAGCAAAGTAGAAGGCTCTCTCCCAACCCTCCACAGAGAGAGAGAGAGAGAGAGAGAGAGAGAGAGAGAGAGAGAGAGAGAGAGAGAGAGAGAGAGAGAGAGAGAGAGATGCAGAGATAGAGAGAGACATAAATCAATACAATCAAAGATGTAGGGTAAGATATGAGGGCCGCTGGGGTTCCATTGATATCAGCTCCCTTCCCTGATATTACCTTGGGGTAGTGGGCTTCCTGTAGGAGGGGGAGGGGGGAGAAGAAAGAGACTGAGGAAGATATAGGCAGAAAAGAGAGAGTGAGAAAGAACAGGAGGAGGAGTGGGGGGGAAGAGGGAAAGGGACTGAGCTAGTAATAGGTAGAACATAGAGAGTGGGGAAGAACGGAAAGGACAAGTGTGTGTGCGAGGGGTGGGGTGGGGTGGTGGAGGGGTGGGGGAAAAGAACTGAGGAAGAAATAAGTAGAAAAGAAAAAGAGTGGGAACGAAAGAGCGTGGATGCAGAGGGAGTGGTGAGTTATGCAGTATGCTAGCTGTATAAGAGAGTGGTGACGAAAGAGCGTGGATGCAGAGGGAGTGGTGAGTTATGCAGTAGGGTAGGTGTATAAGAGAGTGGTGACGAAAGAGCGTGGATGCAGAGGGAGTGGTGAGTTATGCAGTATGGTAGCTGTATAAGAGAGTGGTGACGAAAGAGCGTGGATGCAGAGGGAGTGGTGAGTTATGCAGTAGGGTAGCTGTATAAGAGAGTGGTGACGCAAGAGTGTGGATGCAGAGGGACTGCGCGTGAGTTATGCAGTATGGTAGCTGTATAAGAGAGTGGTGACGAAAGAGTGTGGATGCAGAGGGAGTGGTGAGTTATGCAGTAGGGTAGCTGTGTGAGAGAGTGGTGACGAAAGAGTGTGGATGCAGAGGGAGTGGTGAGTTATGCAGTAGGGTAGCAGTGTGAGAGAGTGGTGACGAAAGAACGTGGATGCAGAGGGAGTGGTGATATGGGAAGTAGGGTAGCTGTGATAGTGAGTACTGTATATAGAGTTAGACATATGGACGGAAGAAATAGGTAGAACAGAGAGAGAGTGGGTAAGAAAGAGTGTAGATGCAGAGGGAGTGGTGAGATAGGAAGGGACTGAAGAAGAAATAGGGAGAACAGAGAGAGAAAGTGTGAAAGAAAGAGTATGGATGGAGAGCGAGTGTTGAGATGAAGTAAGGAGTTTGACACCTTGCGAATTTAGCCCTATATGGAAGTTAGATCCATAAACCTCGATATTTAGCGGAAATACAAACGTTATGCAAATTCTTGATATAAAGAAAGATTGCTAAATTTTATGTTATGCATTTATATAATCTATACAACCATATTTTAGCTGGTAATTCCGCTAAATATCGATGTTAACCCTTTCTGTACCAGTGACGTAATTTTCATTATATTTTAGCTTTATTTAGAGGATTTTGTGCAGTTAAAGAAGGATTTGTAGTACTAAAACTGGGTAAGAGAGATAGTTCGAAGCCTGTTAATTGCTGAAGGCCCTTTTTAACCTGAATATAATTGTATAATAGTAACCAGAATAAATTTAAAATGACGTCGCCGGTACAGAAGGGGTTAAAAACTCCAACTTCCTTATAGCCTGAAACTCGTACGTGGACATTATGACATACGGCCGCCATATTGTCCCCCCCCCCCCCACCCTTCTTCCTCATGTTTAAACTATTAGAGATTTTCAGATGTTTAACTTATTAGTTAATCGATATAATATCGATTCATCACACTTCTTCACCAATACAAGGACTTCTTCATGCCATTTAGGTGTCAATTTTTTGTCCTGGCGAGCGATAGTGTCGAGCCTGTAATATTATTATGTTCCTTCCAACAACCAACCATACTCCTAAAATAGATTAATGAAATTTATAAACACATGTGGCAGTCCGTGGATTCGAACCCAGGATGCTCACACCGAAAATCAACACCTTATGCATCGCACCACGAAGACAGTTAAAGGATGGTGGACACTGCCTACGATTTATTATGCAACTTCGAATCCTGCATATCAATCTAAGCATGTACACACATCCCAACTGCAACTCACGTAGGCTATGCATATGTGAATGGAAAGAGCAATTAATGGGGCCTTAACCACTTAGGGAAGTCCTCTCGATAAATTACTCCTGAACCAATATCAATTATTATGTTCCTTCCAACAACCAACCTGGGAGGAACCTGCCTTTGGCCGGCACATTTTTCTACCGAAAATTATACAAATTTATCTATAAGGGGGATCTTGGGGATGTTTTTTCAAGCTTGATGGAGGTCTAAAGAGGAAACTATATAAATAATAAATAAATATGTAAATCGACAACAAAATATACCCTCCCCCTTAAGCTTACATAATTTATATGTTGCATTCATATAATGGAATTATCATAATTTAACGATTATATTATTTGTACTTTTTGTCTGAACAATTACCCCCCTCCGTGTGTTTGACGTATTGGTCATCTTAATTATTATGACATTGTTAGATTTAATTCAGATAATAAATAACTTAAAGCTACTTCACATATGCCTTATAGTACAATTATAGTCTAATTTAATGAATTCGTTAACACTAGATGATGTTATTACACTCATGATTATACATAGTATGTAGTTAAAGGTATTATTTAATGTAAACATAACTGTTGGTAGTCAATAAGTAAAACATCCAATGCATACTTGTTGTTACCTATTACCAATAAAGTAACGCACGATATATTCTATAAATAGTTTCCTCAACAACCTTTTCTCTAACTGAGGAAACCTAAGTAAGAACAATTTAATCCATTAAAACAGGGTCCATACACCTAATGCAGTCCATTAATGCAGTCCACCGTTATCAACGGCTGGTTGGTGAAGTGCAGAGCGTCTTGGAGTCTAACCTCAGTTAGCCCAGGATCGACCCCGCTCAAAACGACAAGGTATTATTTTTGTGTTCACCCAAGTTCCTATCCCTTTCAGTACCGGTGCCATCCTTTCTACTTTATTTTTGCTAATATTAGAAGATGTTATTCACATTACAACTGTTTCCACAATTGACAGGTTTCGAACTATCTCACTTAACCTTTTCTTACTGTGTCAGATCCTTTATAAACTGCACAAACTCGTCTTAATATACCTAGAATATATTATAAAAAACGTGACCGGTACAAGGTTAAAGGCAGCACTGAATGATGGCCACAAGGGAGAACGGTACAGTTGGTCAAGGTAATTTATAGCCATGAAGGCCCCAAAGTACACAGTCAATAAGGTTAACTCCTTCTGTAAC
>JBAKBP010015535.1:0-25000 GCA_037953745.1 Lithodes maja
TGTTGCCAATTGCCACTAATTTGTTGAACTACAGGGACCAGTACAAGTCAAATGGACAACTTTTTTATAAACATTGTCTGAACATTTATTGTTTCCCTTGTTCAGACGAGTCATTTGAGACTAGTTTGACATCTCTACCACAGTATACAGTTTGGGGTAAATATCGGTGTTTCAGTACTCTTATGGAGATTAATTGAAAAGGGGCTGCCAAAGCCAACATAGGCTAAACCTTTGATGGCCCTATAGCTAATTCTGATTATACTGAGTTTATTATTGTGTGTGCCAATTTTGACACTTGTATCAAGAAACGCACAATTCCCACATATGTTTCACATATCTGCCCCACTATTAGGGGCGTTCTGTGTATGGCCACCCTCGTAAAGAGGAGTAAGGCGTCTGGCAATAGATAGATAGATAGATAGACAAACTTTTTTTTTTTCTTCTTTTCTATATGCCATTATCCCCTTCAATACCGATAACGACATTTTACTCAGCTTCGGAAGGACGTCTATCCATCACAAGGCCACAGACGATATTTCCGTTATATTCTGGTGACTGACGATTTTGTTCAGCTTAGGAAGGACGTCTATCAATCCAAAGGCTACAAACGACATTTCCATGATAATCTGGTGACTATTTGACGATTTTATTCATCTTAGGAAGGACATCTATCAAATCAAAAGGCTATACAGACTATCTCAATCAATCCTCTTAGCTACCATGCACCTTTCCTAAGCTTCATAAAATCGTCCACATGCAGCGGAAATAAAATGAATGATTGAGTTAAGGGGGTACTACTCGCTTTTTTCTGGACCCCCTTCTCCCTCATGTTTAGACCCATTAAAGTGTTGCGATTTTAAGACGTTCGTTCACTAATTTTGGCGATTTTGAGGCCTTTCGCCCCATTACTTTGTCAATATTAAGACCTTTCGTGTCATCATCACTACCATAACCCTTGCATTACACCATCATCACCAATACCGTCACCATATTAATACCACACCACAATCATCACCACCCCATGAATTCCTCCACACCATCACCACTACTACCACCACCACCGTCATCACTACCATAACCCTTCCATTACACCATCATCACCACCACCCACATAAATACTGCACCACAATCATCATCACCATTACCACCACCACTACTACCACCATCATCATCACTACCACCACCATCATCACTACTATACCCCTCCCACTACACCACCACCAATACCATCACCACTAATAATACCACACCACAATCATCACCACTACAAGGCTTTCACTACATCATCACTACCATAACCCTCCCACTACACCACCACCACTACCAATACCACCATCACCCTTCCACTACACCACCAGTATCACCACCACCACCACATAACTACAACCACCACCACAACCACTACCACCACACCACAACCACTACCACCACCACTACCATCACCCTTCCACTACCACCACCACTATCACCACCACCACCACCACCACAACCACTACCACCACCACTACCATCACCCTTCCACTATCACCACCACTACCACCACCTTACCTTTTGATACCTTTTGATGTGTTCGCCACTCTTCTAGCGGCACCAAGGAGCGCGACGCCCTTCGTTATGGGTGGTGATTTGGTGCAGTGCAGTTCGACATCTAGGGCTCTTTTGAAGTTGTCTAACGAGATGTCCCTCATGTCTCTTACTCGCCGTGGGAGTTTGTTGAAGAGACGTGGGCCTCTGTGTGATAACCAGCCCTCTCGCAGAGAGCCCATAGCACCCCTGTTATTCATCCGGGGGATTTCGCATTCCCAGCCTCTCCTATCACTGAATTTCATGACTATCGGAGTATGTAGGTTTGGTACTAAACCCTCTGCGATTTTCCACGTGTATATTATTAGGTAACGTTCTCTTCTACGTTCCAGTGAGTACAGATTCAGTGCTCTTAAACGCTCCCAATAGTGTAGATGTTTTATCGAACTTATATGCGAAGTGAAATTTCTTTGTATCCTCTCTACGTCATTTATTTCACCTGCTTTGTATGGGGATGTTAATACGCTACAGTATTCAAGCCGCGGTAGCACTAGAGATTTGAAGAGCGTTATCATAGGCAATTGCCCGCGTGTTTTAAAAGTACGCAGAATCCAACCCGTTAGACGTTTCGCAGCCGCCACTTTGACCTGGTTATGTACTTTGAAACCCATATTTTCAGACATTAATACCCCAAGGTCTTTCACACTGTCTTTCCGTTCTATTATGTGGTTAGATTCTGTTAAGTAATTTGTAATTTCTTTAACACCATTATTATCTCCGTACCGTATTAATTGGAATTTTTCCTCATTGAATTGCATGTTGTTTTCCCTGGTCCACTGGAACACTACATTCATGTCTTCCTGCAGTCGGCCCGTGTCCTCTTGTGTGTTTACTATCTTGCTTAATTTTGTGTCATCAGCAAAAGACGACACCGTACTGTGTCTGGTGTTGGTATCTATGTCGCAAATTAGTATGAGGAACAGAAGGGGCGCTAGCACTGTTCCTTGGGGCACAGAGTTTTTGACATCCGAAGGCTCAGATGTGACTTGGTTTACTGCTACTGATTGTTTTCGGTTTACGAGGAAATTGTATATCCACCGTCCGATTTTCCCAGTTATACCTTTTGCTTTCAGTTTGTGGGCTATTATACCATGGGGAGGTGTGGTGGAGTGGTCTTGCCACTGGCCTGGTAATCCAAAGGTCCCGGGTTCAAATCCCAATGGATCAATGGGATGATATTATTGGGATGGAATTTGTGCTGTACCTGGTATCAGTGCATTACCACAAGCCCACCGAAACGTCAATAAAATACCCTCATTGTTCCCTGATTAAATAGCACTGTATGAATATTCCCATATTCAAAATATGCTATAGGGGTGCAATGCCTGGTGAGTTATCTGCTCAACAGGTGGCGTTGTGTGTGTGTAAGTGTGAGAGTCCGAGTGTAGTGGGTGAGACAGTGAAGCACGGGAACGAGGTGGCTTCAGAGATGGGGTCGTTTCGGGCCATGAGTGAGCACCGTGCCTCATGTGAAGGCAAGATGGCAGGTGCTCGTTGTACTCTACGTGCTTCACATGTCTCACTCCCTAGACTGGAACAAGACCTCACGGGCTTCACTGTTCATTGTAAAGCGGTGAATGTTAAGGCTCTCAGCCTATGCCCGAGAGGAAGTAAATTGGAATATAGAAAAAAAAAAAAAAAAAAAAAAAAATGGTCACATTTATCAAATGCCTTAGCAAAATCGGTGTAAATGACATCCACGTTTTTCTTTTCTTCTAGCGCTTTAAGAATTTTGTCATAGTGTTCCAAAAGTTGTGAGAGACATGATCTTCCCACTCTGAACCCATGTTGACCGGTGTTGTGTAGTTCATTTGTCTCCATGAATGTTGAAATTTTGCTTCGCAGGACTCGCTCGAAAACTTTAATGATGTGAGAGGTTAGAGCTACCGGGCGGTAGTTTTTTGGTAGTGCTTTACTCCCTCCTTTATGCAGTGGGGCAATTATTGCATTTTTCAAGCTATCTGGTATGTCACCAGTGTCTAGACTCCTTCTCCACATTATAGCCAGGGGTTTTGAGAGGTTTTCCTTACATTTCTTCATTAGGATCGAATTCCATGAGTCCGGGCCTGGTGCCGAGTGGGATGGCATGTTGGAAATGGCCTCTTCTATGTCTTTTGGACCAAAATCAATATCCAGCATCTGAGGGGTTTCCGTGGGGGAGGTTTCCATGAAAAATATATTTTGGTCTCTGATGACTTTTGTTTCATCAGGCTCACTGAATGCCATTTCATACTGCCTGCTTAAGAGTTCGCTCATTTCCTTTTTGTCCCCTGTGAAAGAGCCGTCCCTTTTGCTCAGTGGGCCGATGTTTGATATTGTTTTAGCCTTTTGTTTGGTGTATGAAAAGAAGTATTTGGAATTTTCCTTTATACCTGCAATAGCTTTCCTCTCCTCTTCCATATGTTGTAGTTCATATGATATTCTTAGCCTTTGTTCAATTTCCACAATTTCTCTATCTATTTCGACCTTTTGCCTATCCTGTAGATTTTGATGTGTGCGTCTTTGTGTGAGTAATTTTCTTCTTCTGTACAGCCTCCTCCTTTCCCGATCTTGTTTGTTTCTTCGTTTTGTTTGTCTTGCAGGTATATGGTGGCTACAGATTTGGGTCATGGTTTCTGTTATTAAGACTAGACATTCTGCTGGTGTCAGATTATCCATTAAATCTTCCCAGTCTATTTCCTCCATTTCTTGATTTACCTCTTCCCACCTAATGTTTTTGTTATTGAAGTTAAATTTACTGAAGGGGCCGGTTTTTGTTCTCGATTCTGAGGTTGTCTGTACACTTTCTAAGGTTGTTTTGATCTCAATTAATTTATGATCTGAGTATGTTGTGTCCGATATGTTAATGCTGTGTACTAGAGAGTCGTTGTTAGTGAAGACCAGGTCTAAGATATTGTTTTCCCGTGTGGGTTCAGCAATATGTTGGGTAAGACTAAAAAAATCACAAAGTTCAAAAAGCTCTCTCTATTAGTATTTGCTTCTCCGGTGTTATTTGCCACTAACTGGTTTTCTAGTTGTCTCCATTTAATGTTTGGTAGGTTAAAGTCTCCTAGCCATATAATATTTGGTGTTGGGTTCCCCAGGGTTTCCACTTCTGATTTTATTTTGTTGAGCTGGGTTTTGAATTCTTCTCGGGATGAGTCTGGAGGCCTGTATGTAACAATAACTGCTAAATTTAGGGATTCTATTTTAACTCCAAGTATTTCCACCACTTCATTACTGTTATTTAGGAATTCAGTACATATCAGTGAGTCATGTATGTACAAGGCTACACCTCCATGTGATCTATGCGTTCTGTCCGCCACTATCACCACCACCACCACCACCACCACAACCACTACCACCACCACAACCACTACCACCACCACTACCATCACCCTTCCACTATCACCGCCACTACCACCACCACCACCACCACCACCACAAGTACCACACCTACTATAAGTACCATCATCACAACCACTACCACCACCACTACCATCACCCTTCCACTATCACCACCACTACCACCACCACTATCACCACCACCACAAGTACCACACCTACTATAAGTACCATCATCACAACCACTACCACCACCACTACCATCACCCTTCCACTATCACCACCACTACCACCACCACTATCACCACCACCACCACCACCACAAGTACCACACCTACTATAAGTACCATCACCACAACCACTACCACCACCACTACCATCACCCTTCCACTATCACCACCACTACCACCACCACAAGTACCACACCTACTATAAGTACCATCATCACAACCACTACCACCACCATCACCCTTCCACTATCACCACCACTACCACCACCACTATCACCACCACCACCACCACCACAAGTACCACACCTACTATAAGTACCATCATCACAACCACTATCACCACCACTACCATCACCCTTCCACTATCACCACCACTACCACCACCACTATCACCACCACCACCACCACAAGTACCACACCTACTATAAGTACCATCATCACAACCACTACCACCACCACTACCACCACCACTATCACCACCACCACCACCACCACTATCACCACCACCACCACCACCACCACAAGTACCACACCTACTATAAGTACCATCATCACAACCACTATCACCACCACTACCACCACCACTATCACCACCACCACCACCACAAGTACCACACCTACTATAAGTACCATCATCACAACCACTACCACCACCACTACCACCACCCTTCCACTATCACCACCACTACCACCACCACTATCACCACCACTACCACCACCACAAGTACCACACCTACTATAAGTACCATCATCACAACCACTACCACCACCATCACCCTTCCACTATCACCACCACTACCACCACCACTATCACCACCACCACCACCACCACAAGTACCACACCTACTATAAGTACCATCATCACAACCACTACCACCACCACTACCATCACCCTTCCACTATCACCACCACTACCACCACCACTATCACCACCACCACCACCACCACAAGTACCACACCTACTATAAGTACCATCATCACAACCACTACCACCACCATCACCCTTCCACTATCACCACCACTACCACCACCACTATCACCACCACCACCACCACCACAAGTACCACACCTACTATAAGTACCATCATCACAACCACTACCACCACCACTACCATCACCCTTCCACTATCACCACCACTACCACCACCACTATCACCACCACTACCACCACCATCACCCTTCCACTATCACCACCACTACCACCACCACTATCACCACCACCACCACCACCACAAGTACCACACCTACTATAAGTACCATCATCACAACCACTACCACCACCATCACCCTTCCACTATCACCACCACTACCACCACCACTATCACCACCACTATCACCACCACTACCACCACCACTACCACCACCACTACCACCACCACAAGTACCACACCTACTATAAGTACCATCATCACAACCACTACCTCTAGTTTTTCCCAGTTGTCTACCTTGGGAATATGTTCATGTCTAGTGTGTGTGTAATAATAATAATAATAATAATAAACGGTTTATTAAAGAATGGCAGCCTCATGAGCTGAAAATACACATTTTACAATTTAGTGGATGAACATGAGATGTACAGATATGAGGATGGTAAGCTTAGTTTACAAACAAAATAAATAAATACAATTATGATGCATGTGCAGAATACAAATTATCATAAAATAACCATGAGAGTAAGTGATATACAGTACATATACACATTTATTTACTTACTCATATACAGAACAACACAAACGCTCACGTATGCACACAAACATACATACATACAGAAACTGTTTTGGTATGTCAGGGTGAAGAGGGTGCAGGTACTACAATGGGAGGTTAATCCTCGGTAGTGTGTGTGTGTGTGTGTGTGTGTGTGTGTGTGTGTGTGTGTGTGTGTTGTGACGCATGTCCAGTGTGAGCATGCTGTACAGAACGCCTAGTCATGCCCCACTCTCGCTAGGATCGTCAGGGCAGGAACTTTGGCTGTAGTCTATGTAGAGTTTCCTAACTTAGTTCATGTGAGCTGTTGTACTATAAGTATTATGAATATGTATTTTGTTTTCATCTGAGTCAACGAGTTCTATTTTATATCATTAGTTATAAGTATTGTGTATAAAACTTATTTGTAATGATGAGAGGAGAGAGAGAGATTACGTAATGGGGGTCAGTGGGTGCGCCATGCGGGAGGTGGGCCTAACTCATTAGCACTCCCCCCCTCCCCCCCTCCCCTCAGTGCTGGGAAAGCCTTTGTCTATCCCAGATTGAGAGAGAGAAATTACGTAATGATTGTCAGTGGGCGGTCCTTAGTAGTTCACGTTGGGCTCACTAGAGGGCCGAGTATAAAAAGGGAAGTCTAGCCATTTTTAGATCAGAACTCATTAGGCAGAGCGACTTCTCATTTCCCTTGCTAACTATATATATTCTTCTGACTGATGTGAACTTTCTCTACTACCGTACATTCTATCTCCTCTTTTCCCTACCCTTTTTAACTTCCATGGTCCCGTTGGTGCAGAGCTAGTCAGCCAACGTATTATCGCTTGAGTTCTCATGAGATATATGCCTATTAGATAGCCTATTTTGGAAGGGTTAACTTAGAATAGGATTGATTTATGTTTGTTGCACTCGTATATGCATTTCCCTGTGTGTTATTATTATTGTTCCTGTTTTCTGCTGGTCTAGGTAATGCTAGACTGGGATAGGGCTACTGGTGTTGTGATTTCCGATGTGTACTAGATTTTGTTGAACCTGTACAATCGCAACGGAGACGTGGGAAGCCTAGGTGGTCTTTCTGACTGTGTACCTTGTGAGTTTAGCACTGTGTTGCGAGTGAGGGCTTTTGCCTCTGCCACCCAACACTGTGCTAACTCGTTTGCTTTGACTTTGAGAGGATCGCCAGGAGAGAACCAGACTAGCGATCTGGATCTCTCAAGAGAGCATCCCGTCAATTAACGTAATTTGGCCGCACAGCCTTAAGGACTTCGCTAGGCTACGAGCCGCTTGCTCAGCCATTGTTTCCTAGCCTACTACATCCCAGCTAGACTTTGCTCGATCAGCAGATACAGAATAGTATTGAAGCTTTCCTTATGTATGATATTGTTTATGCACTATTGATTTCATGTGTTGCACGCTTAGCTACTTTAGCGATTAGTGGCCCACGAGCACAATCCGAGTAGGCTATTGCCGGTGCATTGGCGGAGTACTTCTTTTTAATGTTTGCCATTTACTATTGCCTATTCTTATAATTCTTCCTATGTCAATTTAAACCTTTAATGATATTTAATTGCCAGTGTTTTGCTTATTGAATTGCTGTTCAAAATCCGATACGTACTTCTTACGAGCATCCGAGAAGCATCTAACTTTTTCAGAAGATTCCTTGCTCGATGCTTAAGGACTATTAATTAACGTAACGTAATAGTGCCGATCCGAAGTAGAGGGTGGAGGACTTCTTAAGTTCTTAGTCAAGGGTGGATTACTTCGGCTTCGGCCAACACTATTCTTTGGTGTTGTTGTTTCTTACTTCTTTGTTTGATTGTTGACCAGACTAGATAATTCCTGTCTCTTTATTAGTCTGTTGTTGAACACTAGTACCGAGTTCTTGTATACCCCGTTATAGCAGATCGAACTCTGGAGGGTATTGGTGTTTTTTGTTCGGCTGGCAGTACTCAGGGGTTGGGATCGTGTGTTTCCGTTGTGGCAGCGAGCCGTACTCGAGTCCTGATTGAGAGCCCTTGTGTACCCGAGTGCCAGGTCGTAACAAATGGCGACCTTGCTTAGGATTTTGTGAACAGTATAAATTTTTGCAGAGTTGTACAACATTTGTTTGTTTGTATTTTAGCGTGCATATTGAAGAATATTTTTTTTTTGTATGGCAATTAGTAAAGCATTTAAGAGACTCCAGTTAATTTAGTAATTAGTGCTTGCATAGGAAGTTTAACACTTTTGTCTCGAGAATTTTTTTGTGGACTTCAGTATGTCGTGCACTAGCACTGACGATGAGCGAGAGATGCCATTTGAAGGTGTGCCGTTAGTAACCAGTGAGGAGGATGCTAGAGTTTTTGTGAGTAAGCGGTACCACGTGACGGAGGAGAGGCTGACTGGGGTGGATGTTTGTGGCTTGCACCTGATAGCCAAGGTTTTGGGCATTTCCAATGTAGTAGGGATGTCCAAGGGGGAGCTGATTTCCTGGGTGTTGCGTGGGCGACATGGGGTTTCGGGGGAGAGGGCGTTTGGGGGGGTTCCTCCCCAGATCCCCTCTCACTCGACTCCCACAGTGCCGTCCACTCAGTTACCGGAGGTTAGCACTCTCCCACAGAGGGATGAGAATTGGCAGATTGGAGTGCCCTCGGGTGGTGCACATGGTGGTTCCCCAGTTTTTGCCCCCCCTCCTTCAGTAGTGGCAGCTCCCTCTTCCTGCCTGTCTCCAGATATGGTATTTAGACTTGAGCTTGCTAAGATTGAGGCTGAGACTAGGAGGCATGAGATTGAGGTTAGGAGGCAAGAGGATGAGACCAGGAGGCATGAGGCTGAGCTTAGGTACGACTCAGAGAAATATTGTGCTAAATTAGATTTAGATAAGACTCGTGCAGAGTCGACAGGGACTCGGATGGGCCGTGAGGGCCAAGTAAGAGAACAGTCCTTGGCCCACTTAGTCAAATTGGTGCCGGTATTTAGTGAAACTGAAGTCACAGAATTTTTTAATCGTTTTGAGAAGAAGTGTAGGGAGCATAATTGGCCTGAAGAGAAGTGGGCAGCTCTAGTCTCCTCAAGACTTACGGGTAAGGGTCTGAAGGCTTATGATGCACTGCCTTTAGAGTCTTGCATTGAGTACCCAGAATTGAAGAGAGCTGTCCTACGGGCATACGAGTTGCAACCGGAAACATATCGATTGAAGTTTCGGGGTGTTACAAAGACTAGGGAGGCGACCTTTCTTGAACATGCCCGGGACTTAAAAGATGCACTTAAAAACTGGACACGTTCTGAGAAAGCTGAGACGGCCGAACAGTTGACTGAGCTGTTTCTGCTCGAGCAGTTTTATAAGTGTACTGGTGCAGAAATGACTTTAACTATTAAAGAAAAGAACCCAAAAACTCTACAGGAGGCAGCTGAGATGGCTGACCTCCGGCTATCACTAATTCGTGGGTGCGGGTCTGCCCAGCGTAGTGAGGCAGGTAACAAGGGGCGTGACGCCCCACCCCCCCGAGTTAGTGATATACCTTATGCAAACAAGTACAAGAGCCATGATACCAAGACTGACCACAAGACTAGCACCGTCCCATTTAAGAAGGGGCCGGGCCCTTCCCAGTACCAAGGGAAGCCCAAAGGGGAGTTGGAGTGTTATCATTGTCATGAAAAGGGGCACTTTGCAAGAGTCTGTCCTAGCAAACCACCTACAGCAGCTGTGTCTTTGGCCTGCAACATTGGTGTGTCTCCGAAGTCATCTGAGTTTGCCCGGGGCAGTTCGTCAGAGGCTGAGGCACAGCCAATGCAGAAGCACCTGGGAGGCTCGAACCCTGCTCAGGATGTTTTTTGCGACCATAGAGGGCGGGGTTGCGTGATGTGGGCGGGGCGCAAGCATGGAGTAGAGGTCTTGCGTGATACAGGTGCTTCCCAGACTCTGATGAAAAACTTGACTGGCTACCCTATAAACGCGGCTCGGGTGGTAGTGGTGCAGGGTATTAATGCAACTCGGTCATACCCGCTGGTGCGGTTGGAGTTGGAGGTGGATGGTGTGGCACGTGAATTGGATGTCGGGATTGTGGAGAAACTGCCAGTGGAGGGCGTCGACCTTCTTCTCGGCAACGACTTTGCAATGCCCGCTTCTGAGGTTCTACCCTTAGTCGTTGCCGAGAGGCCGGCCGACGTGAGTGGGGAAGAGCAAGAGTGGGTCGAGCGGTGCCAGACACAACCCATGGCGTGTGTTGTCACCCGAGCTCGGGCAGCTAAAGTGTCACAGCCTAGTCCTCCGTCTTCAGACCAGCGGAGGAACGATCAACAGGAGGAGGCTAAAGCAGGAGTTGGTTTTAAGAGTTTTGACTCGGCGGCTCTCCCGGGTGATTCAGTATTGGCACCTATGTTGGAGTCTGGAGAGGCCCCAGGACCTGTCACAGCTAGTGAGGAGGTAGGGCAGGAAGAGACTCCGAGGCAGCAACGTTACACACGGAGAGAAAAAAGGGTTGCTCAGTTTGATATTGGGGGAGGACTTGGGTTGCTTCGGAAGCATCTAGACAGGTTGGTTCCCTCAGATATTTGTAAACTGCAGTTGGAGGATCCGGAAGTTCAGAAGTGTGGTAATGGTGCTGTCGAGATCAAACACGAGGACGGGGAAGCATGTCATGTGAACCTGTTGGGGGAGTTTGTGAGGCAACCACCTGAGCAGCCTACTGTCCCTGCGTTGGTCTGCCGCGGCCAAGGTGGAGAAGGAGAGGGGGGCAGTAGGGCACAGGTGGAGGAGAGTAGGGATTGTCATGTCTCGGCGGAGCAGTGGGCGGGGGACACGAGTCTGGTGGCTGTGGAAGCGCTAGAGCACCTGCCTGAGCAGCAGTGTGCAGCACTCCAGCACCAGCTCGGTTCATACCCCACTGGTCGTGCCGAGCCCCTGAGTCTCACAACTCGGGCGGTGCAAGATGTTCCGCGGGCAGGTCACGTGAATGTTGAAAGACCGTTAGCCTCGTTGTTTCGGTGGTTCAAGGTGGGCGACGAGGCTTTGGCATGGTTGCCAGGTCAGGGTCGACCCATGGCTGCCAAGGGTGGTGGTCAAAAGGAGGACATTGAGCAGATTGGTGAGGTTGGCTGTGGAGTGGATGTGCCCGGTCGTCACATAGCCTCCCAATGCTGCTCTAGTCTAATGCAACAGCCCTACCATAGACCGACTGTATCTGGCCATGTCTCTAAAAGCGGTGATGCTGAGCAGGCAGATGTCGTCACAAGGAATGCGGGGGTGCGCATGTACGGTATCGGCGGGGAAGCCTTAGCAATAATGAACTATGGGAGTGACTGCACAGGTGGTACTGATTGTCCCTCTCATGACCTGGCTGTTCTAGGGACGAAGGTGGAGAAGGAGGGAGACTACAGGTTAGAAGCTGCGCTCTCGGCTGGGTTGTGGGAGGGCACTAGGCATGTTGTTCGTGGAGACAGTGCAAGGCAGTTGTTTACTAGGCTATGGCAGTACTTTCGCATGTTTGTTGCTTCTCCAGGCCTGATGTACGGGGTAGAATCCGACATGCAGGCTGGAGATAGTGCAAGGCTCAGTTTAATTCCCTACCGTATAAATCCTGCTCGACAGCCTATGGTGCAAGCAGAGCTGGATTACGTGTGGACGAAGGGTCTGAGGGATAAGGAATGTCGTGAGTGGTCGTTGCCTGTAACTTTGCAACCGGTGTTAAGTGGCAAGATCAGTGAGTGTGTTGATTGCGAGAGTGTGTGTGCATTATCCCTGACAGACGCCTATACCTTATCAAGAGTTGACGACACCATAGACCGCCTCGGGGCTGCATCGCCTATCACGAAAGTAGATTTAGTAAAAGGTTACTGGCAAGTACCTTTGTCCGAGCGTGCTAAAGAGGTATGTGGTTTTGTTGTGGACGGGATTACCTACCGGTGCAATGTTATGCCTGACGGACTTAAGAATGCACCAGCAACGTTTCAGAACCTGATGAATGAAGTGGAAAAGGACGATGATGGGCTGGAGCATCCTGTTAGGTTCTGCTCGGAGAAGTACAATTCGGCCCAGGGGAGCTGCTCTGTTGTCGAGGAGGAGCTGCTGGCGGTTGTGCTTGCGCTGGGGCATTTCGAGGTCTATGTTCCAGCCTATGGTCCGGTCGTTGTAGTTTACCCAGATCATCACCCTCTCAAGTTCTTGGACCAGTTTCACAATCGGAATATGAGGCTGACCAGGTGGTCACTAAGGTTATTGGTATATAACCTGGACATACGCCATATTGCCGGTTGTGACAACGTGGTTGCAGATGGTCGTTCAAGGGTATATGATCCTGGGTAGATTGACACACGGGTAGCCTCCTGCTTTAGTTTGAATAGTATTTTGCGCTTGGTGCTTGTTGGCTCGCGGTTGTAGCCCAGCGTATTGGGTCGTAAAGCAGGAGTTGAGCGTTTGGTATAGAAGAAAATAGGCTGCCCTTATAGTGCAGCCGGGAAAAACATATTAAAATATAAAAATCATAAAAAACTTTCTTTTGATATAGATAATTGTATAAGTTTGTCATAGCCTATAGAGTTTGAGTAGTCCACGAACTATCAAACGGCTGAGCTGCTGTAAGCTCGCTCTGGGAGCATGATATTGTGTCTTTTTGCTATTGTTGGGAGGAGTTATAAAATGTGAATTTTTTTTTTATAATAAGATGTGTTTTGGTGATAAACTCAGATTTGTTTTAGTGCCATGCGGTCGCTGGGTGTGAGGGGCTTGATGGGGTTCTGTGTTTGTCAGATTTTAGCTCAGGGTTGAGCAAGTAAAATCTTGGGGGAGGTGTGACGCATGTCCAGTGTGAGCATGCTGTACAGAACGCCTAGTCATGCCCCACTCTCGCTAGGATCGTCAGGGCAGGAACTTTGGCTGTAGTCTATGTAGAGTTTCCTAACTTAGTTCATGTGAGCCGTTGTACTATAAGTATTATGAATATGTATTTTGTTTTCATCTGAGTCAACGAGTTCTATTTTATATCATTAGTTATAAGTATTGTGTATAAAACTTATTTGTAATGATGAGAGGAGAGAGAGAGATTACGTAATGGGGGTCAGTGGGTGCGCCATGCGGGAGGTGGGCCTAACTCATTAGCACTCCCCCCCTCCCCTCAGTGCTGGGAAAGCCTTTGTCTATCCCAGATTGAGAGAGAGAAATTACGTAATGATTGTCAGTGGGCGGTCCTTAGTAGTTCACGTTGGGCTCACTAGAGGGCCGAGTATAAAAAGGGAAGTCTAGCCATTTTTAGATCAGAACTCATTAGGCAGAGCGACTTCTCATTTCCCTTGCTAACTATATATATTCTTCTGACTGATGTGAACTTTCTCTACTACCGTACATTCTATCTCCTCTTTTCCCTACCCTTTTTAACTTCCATGGTCCCGTTGGTGCAGAGCTAGTCAGCCAACGTATTATCGCTTGAGTTCTCATGAGATATATGCCTATTAGATAGCCTATTTTGGAAGGGTTAACTTAGAATAGGATTGATTTATGTTTGTTGCACTCGTATATGCATTTCCCTGTGTGTTATTATTATTGTTCCTGTTTTCTGCTGGTCTAGGTAATGCTAGACTGGGATAGGGCTACTGGTGTTGTGATTTCCGATGTGTACTAGATTTTGTTGAACCTGTACAATCGCAACGGAGACGTGGGAAGCCTAGGTGGTCTTTCTGACTGTGTACCTTGTGAGTTTAGCACTGTGTTGCGAGTGAGGGCTTTTGCCTCTGCCACCCAACACTGTGCTAACTCGTTTGCTTTGACTTTGAGAGGATCGCCAGGAGAGAACCAGATACTAGCGATCTGGATCTCTCAAGAGAGCATCCCGTCAATTAACGTAATTTGGCCGCACAGCCTTAAGGACTTCGCTAGGCTACGAGCCGCTTGCTCAGCCATTGTTTCCTAGCCTACTACATCCCAGCTAGACTTTGCTCGATCAGCAGATACAGAATAGTATTGAAGCTTTCCTTATGTATGATATTGTTTATGCACTATTGATTTCATGTGTTGCACGCTTAGCTACTTTAGCGATTAGTGGCCCACGAGCACAATCCGAGTAGGCTATTGCCGGTGCATTGGCGGAGTACTTCTTTTTAATGTTTGCCATTTACTATTGCCTATTCTTATAATTCTTCTTATGTCAATTTAAACCTTTAATGATATTTAATTGCCAGTGTTTTGCTTATTGAATTGCTGTTCAAAATCCGATACGTACTTCTTACGAGCATCCGAGAAGCATCTAACTTTTTCAGAAGATTCCTTGCTCGATGCTTAAGGACTATTAATTAACGTAACGTAATAGTGCCGATCCGAAGTAGAGGGTGGAGGACTTCTTAAGTTCTTAGTCAAGGGTGGATTACTTCGGCTTCGGCCAACACTATTCTTTGGTGTTGTTGTTTCTTACTTCTTTGTTTGATTGTTGACCAGACTAAATAATTCCTGTCCCTTTATTAGTCTGTTGTTGAACACTAGTACCGAGTTCTTGTATACCCCGTTATAGCAGATCGAACTCTGGAGGGTATTGGTGTTTTTTGTTCGGCTGGCAGTACTCAGGGGTTGGGATCGTGTGTTTCCGTTGTGGCAGCGAGCCGTACTCGAGTCCTGATTGAGAGCCCTTGTGTACCCGAGTGCCAGGTCGTAACAGTGTGTGTGTGTGTGTGTGTGTGTGTGTGTGTGTGTGTGTGTGTGTGTGTGTTACTCAGTTACTCAGTTACTTGTTCGTCAAGGGGAATCCACGCAATGCGAGCTAAGCTCATTATTATCGCGCCTCCTTAACTGGGAATGTATTGCGTGAAATGCATGTTAAGTGTTTTATGTACTGTTGGAATGGCTGTGGATGTGTGTGTAGTCTGTATTTTAGCCAATTGGCGACATCGGAAACGAAGGCTTAGGGTGGATCTGTATGGTACCATTCTCACTATAGACGGTACCGTCTCGCCCGAAGGCTTAGGTAGCCATCAGCTTAGGTGAACCATATGATACCCATCTCGCCTTGTACCATTTTTGCCAACCCCAGATGGGATGTCACAACGTCGTCCACTTATTCCAGGTACCTATTTACAGCTAGGTGAACTGAGGCTAACACATGAAAGGAGACAAGCCCAATTTGTCTCCGCCCGGCCGGGGATTGAACCCCTGACCCCTCGTGTGTGAGACGAGAGCTCTACCTACTAGGCTACGGGCTGTGTGTGTGTGTGTGTGTGTGTGTGTGTGTGTGTGTGTGTGTGTGTGTGTGTGTGACAGAAGGCGAAAAATGGAAGAGCTGGGCGTTCTATTGTTAAGGGTGGAAATACATGGATGAAGATACGCGAACACTTAATAATAGATAATGCTTATGCATAGATTTATAATCAGAAGTTGCGCTAGTGAGCAATATGTTCTCGCTCATATGTACGTATACTTACATACATATGTGCATATGACCATATAAATACACGTACAGTACATATATATATATATATTATATACCTTATATTCTCAACCGGGCTCGAACCATTGACAGCACAGACATACATATACATAAATATATGCACATTACATGCTTATATGCTCTTCTCTTATCCTACCTGATACTCTCAGCCGGGCTCGAACCACAAACAGTATACACTATAGACACATATATATATACATAAATAACGCATACATACATACACATATACGCACACATACATACACATATACTGCACATACATAGATACATATATACACATATACATAAACAAACTCAAGCAAATACATACATAAATTATATTCTAATACACACACGCTCACACACTTATGCACATATTATTAAAGGTGGGCGCGTATATATGGTGTGACAGGCCGTTATTACACATTATTAATAATATTAACAATGGTTGGGATAGGACTATTTTTATATCTGTCAGTTCTTGCTCTTATTGGTTGGAGTGTGTTGAAATGACGAGCTGCACGTGTAGGTCTAGGGGCGTCTGGTGGAAGTAAGTTTCTGTGTCGTGGGTGAACAAGCAGCTTAGATGCAAACTGTTTGAGTGTGTTGTAGTGGTGGGTTGAGAGTGCAGGTATGCTAAGGGTGGTGAGAGCTTCCTCGTACCCTGGATATGTGCCACCCAGGATGATCCTGCATGCCCTCCTCTGAACTCTCTCCAGTTGACGTTGTTGTGTTAGGGTTAGAGAGGAGGACCAGGCGGGAGAGGCGTAGGTGAGCTTAGGGAGTATGAAGGTGTTATATATACTCTTCAGCTCATTCTCCGGCGCCCCCAGGGATCTCAACCGCCTTAGCATAAACAACTTGTAAGTGGCGGTCCTGACTGTGGTAGTTACATGTTTCTTCCAGTTCAGTTTGTTGTCCACAGTGATTCCGAGGAGTTTGGTGGACTCAACAAGCTGAAGGGGATGAGGACCAATTGTGACAGTGGGTGGAGGAAGGTTGGTAACGGAAGTGTTGATGTGCATGACCACTGTCTTGTCATGATTGATAGTCACACGATTGTCTGTGGTCCAGGCTTGAAGACGGTCGAGGATGTCTTGTAGGGGGTCATAGTTAGGGGAGGTGTTATCGACAGTAATGCCGACTGTCGAGTCGTCCACGTACTTCCAGTGGAATGGGGTGTCCTTTAGGGCATCATTAATCAAGATGAGGAACAATAGAGGCCCCATCTTTGTGCCCTGTGGGACTCCACATGTGATGTCTAGGAAGGTGGAGATGAAGCTTTGGTATCGCACTGCTTGTCGTCTGTCACTAAGGAAGTCGGTCAACCACGCAACCAGGGTAGGATGTAGCCCCAACTTTATGGCTTTGTTGATGATGATGGTGTGGTCAACAAGGTCAAATGCTTTCCTGAAGTCAATAAAGGCAAGGGCGAGGGAAGTCTTTCTCTTCTCAAGATTTGTGTAAATATAAACTAGGAAGCTAATAAGACAGTGAGTGGTGGAGGAGGTTTTTATGTTGCCAAACTGTTGGGGATCTATCAAGTGACGGATTTGTGAGTAAGCCCAGGTGAATACAAAGTCCTCACAGATTAGACTAGGGATGGGCGTAATGGCAATTGGTCTGAGTTCATTAAGAGAATGTGGGGAGGGGGTTTTGGGGATTGGAGTGACGTATGAAGTTTTCCAGTCTGCAGGGCATTTACTTTGCCTTAAGGAGGCATTAATTATCGAGCAAAGGGGGGTGGCAAATTCCACCGAAAATTCTTTGTATATTTTCATGGGTAGGTCTACTGGGGTTGTTGATCTTTTTGATTTGAAACTGGAAAGCTTTTTGGCCACTTCAAATTCTTGAACAGTTACTGGGGGGGAAGGGGATGGGAGGAAGGCAGGGAGGTTGGTGCGGTCTAGTTTGGGGAGGGTTTGGCAGATGGTAGAGAAGTGATTATTTATCAGTTCAGGTGCATCTACACGAGGGACATGGGAAACACAGGGGATCGAAGGAGTCCCACTACTTAAGCCACAAAGATTCTTAATTTTAGAGTACCACTGACTGATATTGGTTTGTTTTAAATGATGAATCTTTGTAGGGTAGTAGGACTTCTTCGCCCAACGGATTTCCCTTATCACAATGTTGCGTAGGTCCTTGTAGCGATTGTTGTCCGTGTAGAAGGCCTTGTTCCGATTCTGCATCAGTCTCTTGATCCGAGGAGTAATCCATGGGACGTCAGAGGGGTGCATTTTGGTCCTCTTGGTGGGGAAGAAGTGGTGGTAGGCTTCGGTGGTGGTAGATACAAAGTTGTCCCATTTGGCATTAACATCTTCTTCAGTGAGAACCTCCGTCCACGGGTAATGAACCAACCACTGCCCGAACCCCCGCATTGCAGAGTCTGGCGTTGGTCGGTAGGTCCGGATGACGGGGGTCTGTTGATGGGAGGTGGTAGGGGCAGGTGACCAGAACACAGAGAGATGAGTGCTGCGTCCCACAGGAGGTAAAGGTTCAGGTGGGAGGTACTGCTCATCCATGTCTGTCAAAATAAGGTCAAGAATGTTGTGGTTGTGGGTGGGGAAGTCAACAATTTGTGAAAGATGCAGCTGTTCTTGAATCTCACAGGTGTCTAGTTCATTGAAATCCCCACAAACCACCAACTTGGATGATGGAAATTGGAGTTTGAGATCATCACATGTATCGATGATGTGGTTGATTAGTGCGGGGCCGGTGGGTGATCGTGGTGGGTGGTAGATCACACAGTAGATAATGGAGGCAGTGTGACGAGGGTGGGAGGGGGGATTAACTCTCACCCAGAGTGCTTCGATTCCCTCCGGGACCTCAATATCCAGGCGAGATGCACACAGCTGTTTCCGGGCGAAAATAGCTACTCCTCCCCCCCTCCTCTCTGTCCGAAGTTGGTGAAAGATGTCATAGTCTTGTATCACGCATATTTCTGGGGTGATTTGCCATGCTTCAGTAACTGCTACAATATCAGCACTAATTTGTTTAACTGTCACAATAAGTTCGTCGAGTTTATTACACAAAGAGGTGACATTGGACAGTAGCAGCGATGGGAGGTTATACCAAATACGGGGAACCTCAAAATGTGCGTATGGTTTCTCTACTGTCACTTTTTTAGGTACTTTGTGTGTGTGTGTGTGTGTGTGTGTGTGTGTGTGTGTGTGTGTGTGTGTGTGTGTTGAGTGATGTGTGTGTGTTGAGTGCTGTATGTGTGTGTTGAGTGCTATGAGTGTGTGTTGAGTGTTATGTGTGTGTGTTGAGTGTTATGTGTGTGTGTTGAGTGCTATGTGTGTGTGTGTTGAGTGATGTGTGTGTTGAGTGCTGTATGTGTGTGTTGAGTGCTATGAGTGTGTGTTGAGTGTTATGTGTGTGTGTTGAGTGCTATGTGTGTGTTGAGTGCTATGCGTGTGTGAGTGTGTGCGTGTATGTGTCTGTGTCTGTGTGTGTGTGTGTGTGTGTTTATTGTTTCTATTCCAGACTAGCAGACAGCATAGCAACAAAGAAGTAGAAGACAAAAAGATCATAATAAATTTAGCTTATTGAAATGTTTTTGGACATTCAGTTCAGTAATATAAATAAAGATCGCTCTATTGTATAAATATAATAGTAGTAGTAGTAGTAGTAGTAGTAGTAGTAGTAGTAGTCACAGCTTGTCGTCCAATACCATTGGACAAGAATCCAGGGTGCAGACCTGTAGGGGTGGGTGAAGTGTTGAGAAGAATCATCGGAAAATGCATAATGGAGGTGGTGAAGGACGATGTGCGGTCAGCGGCTGGAAATCTCCAAGTGTGTGCTGGCCACCAAGCAGGGGGAGAGGCAGCAATTCATGCAATAAGAGAAATATATGAGCAAGAAGAATGTGAAGCCGTGCTGTTAGTGAATGCATCAAATGCCTTTAACACCATCAACAGAAAGACAGCAATTCACAACATCAAGGTAAAATGCCCCAGCTTAGCCACCTATGTAGAGAATACCTATAAACAGCCTGCAGACCTCTTCATAGTAAACAACCAAAACTCACGACGTGGAACGGCACTGAAATCAATGGAAGGAACCACACAAGGGGACCCAGTAGCAATGGCGATGTACGCATTAGGTCTCTCGGTGTTGCTATCATTAACAAGACGACACATGTTAAGCAGGCGGCCTATGCAGATGATCTCACTGGAGCAGGGAAAGTCAATGATCTCAAGAGCTGGTGGGAGCAAGTATCACAAGTGGGACCAGAAATAGGATACTTTCCAAATGCTAGTAAGTCTATACTGATAGTAAAAGCAGAACATTACGAAAATGCCTTAGAAGCTTTCAACGGTAGTGAAGTGGTCGTAACAAAGGACGGACAGCGTCATCTAGGGGCAGTGATTGGCACAGAAGAGTTCAAGAAGCAATACATGGAAGAGAAGGTCAGAGAGTGGGTAAACTAAATAGAAATACTAGCCAAAATTGCAAAGACGGAAGCACAGGCTGCATATTCGGCATTCACATATGGGGTCAAACACCGCTGGACCTACTTGATGCGTACCATTCCAAACGTGGGTCCACAACTTCAACCGCTAGAAGATGCCATCAGAGACAAACTCATCCCAGCTTGGATGAAGTCCCACACCCCAAATGCTACAGAGAGGGAGTTGCTCGCACTTCCTCCTAGGTTAGGAGGGCTTGGAATCATCAATCCGGTGAGGAGGGCGACAACGGAACACCAGAACTCAGTAAAGATAACAGAATCTCTCACTGAACGCATCGTAGCGCAAGATCCTGACGGCGAAGTGGACCAGGCGGACATCTACAACATCAGAAAGACCATCACGTCAGAGAGGCAAAACTTACAGAAAAATGACCTGGCACAATTGATGCGACAACTTTCCCCGAGACTAACAAGAAAAGTACAAATAGCACAAGAAACGGGTGCTTCAAATTGGCTGACAACACTACCAATCAAGGCAAAAGGCTTCAATCTAAACAAATAAGAATTTAATGATGCTATTGCACTGAGGTATGATTGGCCGATTGAAGGATTGCCCGATCGATGCGTTTGTGGAATCAACAACGATGCAGACCACAGCATGATATGTAAGAAGGGAGGATTCATCAGCATCAGGCACGATGAAGTAAGAGATGTAACGGCGAACATGCTCAGGGAGGTGTGTCGAGATGTGGTGCGCGAACCATCACTCATTCCCTTGAGGTTGAGATCTTGCAGCACAGGACGGCCAACACATCCAACGAAGCACGAGTGGACGTTAGTGCAAGAAGTTTTTGGACAAGAGCACAGCGAGCATTCTTTGACGTAAGAATATTCGACCCAATGGCCCATAGCTACAGCGGGCTGTCTCTGGAGGCTGCACACAAGAGGAATGAACAAGAGAAGGTCAGGGCATATGGGGAAAGGATCTTAAATATCGAACATGGCAGCTTTACCCCACTAGTTTTCACCACATCTGGAGGGATGGGACCTAGGGCCCAGTGCTTCTATTCAAGGCTTGCAGAGATCATCGCAGAGAAGAAGAAACAGCCCAGGAGCCACGTTGTAGCCTGGATGAGGTGCCGTCTATCTTTCTCGTTGCTCAGATCAGCACTACTATGCCTGCGGGGAACAAGACTGTCTGCACCACAACCAGCGATGGTGGCAGAAGTGGACTACGAGGCAGCAGTGGCAGAGGGTCGCATAGGAAGGAGACTGGATTGAAGTTGCATGGTGTTGAATAGTAATATCTGATGCTTGTAAAATAAAATGTATGGACAATATTAAAAAAAAAAAGAAAAAAAAGAAAGTAGTAGTAGTAGTAGTAGTGCTAGTGGATGCAACAAACGCCTTTAACACCATCAACAGAAAGACGGCAATACATAACATCAAAGTAAAATGCCCCAGTTTTGCCACCTACGTAGAGAACACCTATAAAAAGCCTGCGGACCTCTTCATAGTAAACAACCAGAACACACGAAGGGGAACACCTCTGAAATCAATGGAAGGAACCACACAAGGTGACCCAGTAGCAATGGCAATGTACGCCTTAGGTCTCTCAGTGTTGCTAACCTTAACAAGCCATGAGGCGACGCAAGTAAAGCAGGTGGCCTATGCAGACGATCTCACTGGAGCGGGAAAAGTCAACAATCTCAAGCACTGGTGGGAACAAATATCAGAGGTAGGACCAAAAATAGGGTACCATCCAAATGCCAGAAAGTCAATACTAATAGTAAAAACAGAACATTATGAAAGGGCGGTAGAAGCTTTCAGCGGTAGTGAAGTGGTAGTAACAAAGGACGGACAGCGTCACCTTGGGGCGGTGATCGGCACGGAAGTGTTCAAGAACAAATACATAGAGGAGAAGGTCAGAGAATGGGTAAATGAAATTGAGAAACTGGCCAATATTGCAAAGACGGAACCACAGGCCGCGTATTCGGCATTCACATATGGGGTCAAACATCGCTGGACCTACTTGATGAGAACCGTTCCAAATGTGAGCGCATTACTTCAACCGCTGGAAGATGCCATCAGAGACAAACTCATCCCAGCGTGGATAAAGTCGCACACCCCGAATGATACAGAGAGGGAGCTGCTCGCACTGCCTCCTAGGTTGGGAGGGATGGGAATCATCGACCCAGTGAAGAGGGCGGTAACGGAATACCAGAACTCGGTAAAGATAACAGGATCTCTCACTGACCGTATCATAGCACAAGATTCTGACGGTGAAGTAGACCAGGCAGACATCTACAACATCAGAAAGACCATCACGTCAGAGAGGCAAAACTCACAGAAAAATGACCTGGCACAATTGATGGGACAACTTCACCCGAGACAAACAAGAAAACTACAAATAGCACAAGAAACGGGCGCTTCAAATTGGCTGACAACACTACCAATCAAGGCAAAAAGCTTCAATCTCAACAAACAAGAATTTAATGATGCTATTGCACTGAGGTATGATTGGCCGATTCAAGGACTGCCCGATCGATGCGTTTGTGGAACCATCAACGATACAGACCACACCATGATATGTAAGAAAGGAGGATTCATCAGCATCAGGCACGATGAAGTAAGAGATATAACAGCGAACATGCTCAGGGAGGTGTGTAGAGATGTGGTGAGCGAACCATCACTCATTCCCTTGGGTGGAGAGACCATGCAGCACAGGACGGCCAACACATCCACTGAAGCAAGATTGGACGTTAGTGCAAGAGGCTTTTGGACAAATGCACAGCGAGCGTTCTTTGACATAAGAGTATTTGACCCAATGGCCCACAGCTACAGCGAGCTGTCTCTGGAGGCTGCACACAAGAGGAACGAACGAGAGAAGGTCAGGACATATGGAGAAAGGATCTTACAAGTCGAACATGGCAGCTTTACCCCACTAGTCTTCACCACATCAGGAGGGATGGGACCCAGGGCCCAGTGCTTCTATTCAAGGCTAGCAGAGATCATCACAGAGAAGAAGCAACAGCCTAGGAGCCACGTCGTAGCCTGGATGAGATGCCGTCTATCTTTCTCATTGCTCAGATCAGCACTACTATGCCTGCGGGGAACAAGAAGGTCTGCACCACAACCAGTGACGGTGGCAGAAGTAGACTACGAGGCAGCAGTGGCAGAGGGTCGCATAGGAAGGAGACTGGATTGAAGTTGCATGGTGTAGAATAGTAGTATCTGATGCTTGTGAAATTTAGTATGTGTACAATATTAAATATAAGGTAGTGGTGGTGGTGATGGTGGAGGTGGTGATGGTAGTAGTAGTAACATGAAATGTATGAAAAATATTAAATAAAAATCAATGTAGTAGTAGTAATCCACGATGATGAGTCTGAGTGCTTACCCCGGAATAGGAAGTAGCTGAATGACAACGAAGTCAGGCGCTTTGATGACTATTCTGACCTAGTCTAGGGTCCAAAGAGGGGATGCACAGACTGAGTGGTTAATAAAAAAAAAAAAAAAAAAAAAAGTAGTAGTAGTAGTAGTAGTAGTAGTAGTAGTAGAGGAGGGTGGTGTGAAAACAAGGCCAAATATAGCTGGTAGAAACGACGATATGCCACGCAACGAAGAGCCCCGAGAAGCACACAGGGAGGTGGGACCACAGAGGGAAGCAGCCCTGGAGAGACCCGCAGAAGTTGATGGCAGAGGAGGACCCCTTCAATGGAAAGGACTACGGGGAGAGGAGGTAAAAATGTGGACAGAGGCAGCTTACTCAGAAATTGTAGATTGGTCTGCACACAGTTTATTCAACCCACCTAAATGTGACGCCACCACCAAACTGTTGACAGAGATGAAAAAGCTCATTTATAACTATGTCTATGACAGACCTTTAGCCCCGTATGCTCTCAAGTTATTTTTCAGCATTCCACATCTCTTCTTGCAAAAAACTCACCGCAATTCTAGACAAGCGGAAAACGTGACAGCGCTAACAAATAGAATGAAACTGTGGAATGATAACAAGATGGATGACTTACTCAGTGAAGCCAGAGCATTACAAGAGAGACAAGGCAGACGGCTACACAAAAGAGAAAACACTGAGGACAAGGCAGGAGATTCGGCGACCAGATGAGACAAGGTAAAGTGGCACCTGCAATACGATCGCTGACAAAGGAGGCAGCTGGTGGGCTGTTGCCTATCACAAGAGATACCATCAAGCTGCTGGAAGAGAAACATCCGCAACCTAGTATATCCGAGAGTCAGAAGCTAGAGGGGGCTTATATACCACCGAACCCCGTCATCTACGAACAAATCACAGGCGAGAAGATTTGGAAAAAGGCTCTAGGAACCCAAGGCAGTGCAGGACC
>JBAKBP010015535.1:30000-54983 GCA_037953745.1 Lithodes maja
GTAGTAGTAGTAGTAGTTGTAGTAGTAGTAGTAGTAGTAGACCACAGTTAAGTAGCTGTATTAGCAGCATATCTAATCAGTCCTTGTACAGTCGCGCTAATAAGTCATGTCTCGGCACCAAGTATGTTTTGATCAATAATTGGTATCAGCAATATCTAAGCTTCATTTCTTCATATCATGCAAACATGTTCCTACCCTTACCCACCCTATTCAACATCTGACAGACATAAATACAGCACAGAGAAACCCAAACGTAATGACAGCTGGGACATGACTTATTTGACCAACCATACTTGACGTCCATTAAAGCAGTGACGCAGGCAAATCATTATCCTAGGTATTTCCTAAGCTCAATAATCACGCACTCTTTTAAGGGGGGTGACCTGCCTTTTTTCTCTCTTTCTCTGGCTTTTATCCATTCGGCCCCATTCAGCCTACTGTTTTAAGACGTTTATCCTCATCCAGGTGTCGATTTTTTCCTGGCGAGCGGTAGCGAGCCAGTATATTATTCAAAATGTTTTGAAACCAGACTAAATTTGTACATTGTTCGACAGAAAAAAAATCCGGCGAAGCCGGATTTCTCCATATAATACTGGCTCGCTCTCGCTCACCAGGAAGATATCGACACCTGGATGGGGACAAACGTCTTAAAACAGTAGACTGAAAGGAGCCGAATGAATACAAGCCAGAGAAAGAGAGAAATTTAAAAGGAGATAAAAAACAGGTCTCTCCCCTTAACCCTTTCAGTACCGGGGATGTCTTTTATCTATATTTGGGCTACTATGTGACAATTTGGCTACTATGTGACAATTTGGCTACTATGTGACAATTTGGCTACTATTGACAATTTGGCTACTATTGACAATTTGGCTACTATGTGACAATTTGGCTACTATGTGACAATTTGGCTACTATGTGACAATTTGGCTACTATGTGACAATTTGGCTACTATGTGACAATTTGGCTACTATGTGACAATTTGGCTACATGTGACAATTTGGCTACTATGCAACAATTTGGCTACTATGTGACCATTTGGCTACTATGTGACCATTTGGCTACTATGTGACAATTTGGCTACTATGTGACAATTTGGCTACTATGTGACAATTTGGCTATTATGTGACAATTTGGCTACTCTTCGGCAGTACTTCTTTGATTTCCGATGGAATGATTTCTGCTTCCATGGCCGAGGACCCGAGGAGAGTGCTGAACGCATTACCGAGGTAATCCTATCGGGCATGGAAGCATACATTCCATTCTCTTTCTCTCAGACTAATGCTAAAAAATCTTGGTTTACTCGCGCCTGTTCTACTGCTGTCCGCAATAAGGAGAAAGCATTCAAACGGTACCGACGCCTTAAAACTCAAGGCTCTCATTCTTCCTATGTTTCTGCCCAGAATCAAGCCAAATCTGTTCTTCGACTTGCCAAACACTCTTTCATCAATAATAAATGCACTGAACTATCCAACTCTAGCTCTTCCCAAGCTTTCTGGCATCTAGCCAAAAACCTCTCCAACAATTTCTCTTCCTCGTCTTTCCCTCCCCTTTCCCACTCTGATGGCACAACCATCACTTCTTCCTCTGACAAAGCTAAACTCTTCGCTCAAACTTTTGCTAGAAACTCCACCTTGGATGATTCCGGTGCTATTCCTCCCTCTCCGCCCTCCTCTCTCTTACTTATGCCTAATATCCTAATCTCTTCTAAAGATGTACTTTCTACCCTCTCTGGGCTTAACACTAATAAGGCGTACGGTCCGGACGGTGTTCCTCCTGTTGTTCTCAAAAACTGTGCTTCCGTGCTGACTCCCTGCCTAGGCAAACTCTTTCGTCTCTGTCTATCCTCTAACGTCTTCCCTTCATGCTGGAAGTTTGCTCACATTCAACCTGTCCCAAAGAAGGGTGACCGCTCTCAACCCTCCAACTATCGTCCAATTGCTCTTATCTCTTGTCTTTCTAAAGTTTTTGAAACTATTCTTGCTTCCAAATTTCTTAAGCATTTCTCTTCTCATAATCTGCTCTCAGATCGCCAGTATGGCTTCCTTAAGGGTCGCTCTACTGGTGATCTTCTTTCATATCTTACTAACTCTTGGTCATCCTCCTTTCGGGACTTCGGTGAGACTTTTTCTATTGCACTAGACATATCGAAAGCCTTCGATAGAGTCTGGCATAAATCTTTAATTTCTAAACTACCCTCCTTCGGTTTCTATCCCTCCATCTTTGCCTTTGTCTCTAATTTCCTTTCCGGCCGTTTCATAGCTGCGGTTGTGGACGGCCATTGTTCACTTCCTCACCCTATAAACTCCGGTGTTCCTCAGGGCTCTGTCCTATCTCCTATTCTCTTTCTAATTTTTATAAATGATTTCCTTAACTGTACCTTAATTCCCATCCATTCATACGCAGACGACTCAACCTTACACTACTCCATTACTTTTTCAGAACGCCCCAGCCAGCAATCCCTCAACGGCAAACGTAATGAAGCCATAGAACTCTTAAATTCTGATCTAAATACTATTTCCAATTGGGGCAGAGAAAACCTTGTTAACTTTAATGCTTCCAAAACCCAATTTCTCCATCTATCTACCCGTCAGGATCTCCCAGCGGACTATCCCTTATTCTTCAACAATACAAAAATCAACCCTTCATCTTCTCTCAATATTCTTGGTGTCTCTTTTTCTTCTGCTCTCATTTGGAAGGACCATATTACCAGTCTTGCTAAGGCAGCCTCCCAGAAGCTGGGTGTGCTCAACCGCCTTAGGGGGTTCTTTTCCCCTGCACAGCTTCTTGCTCTGTACAGGGGCATAGTGCGCCCTTGTATTGAGTATTGTTCACATGTGTGGGGAGGTTCCTCTCACACCGCTCTCCTAGACAAAGTTGAAAGGAAGGCCTTTCGTATCATTAACTCCCGTCCACTCACCAACTCTCTGCAATCTCTCTCTCTCCGCCGCAATGTTGCATCTCTCTCGCTATTCTATCGCTACTATAATAATCAGTGTTCCTCAGAGCTATCCCAGTGCATACCACCTCCTTTACGTAGGGCACGTGGTACCCGTCTTGCAACTCAATCCCACCCCTACTCTGTGCAACTCTCCAACCCAAGAGTGAAACGTTACTCTCAAACTTTCTTCTACTCAACAGCTGAGCTCTGGAACTCTCTCCCAGAATCAGTCTTTCCCTCTTCCTATGACTTAAATTGCTTCAAACTCCGTGTGTCCAGGCATTTTGGCTCGAACGTCCCTTGATTTTGGCCCTGTCACTCTTTCAACTATGGGGGGAGGCACTCGCTATAGGCAGTTATGCCTTTTGCCTCCCTCAATCACATAGAAAAAAAAAAAAAAAAAAAAAACGTGACAATTTGGCTACTATGTGACAATTTGGCTACTATGTGACAATTTGTCTTATGTTCTTGTGTTCTTATGTAATTGTATTCAGTTCAAAAAGGGCCTCCAGCAATTAACAGGCTTCGAACTATCTCACTTAACCTTTCTTACTACCACAGATCCCTCTTAACCCCTTGAAGCTCTGACGCGTTTTAGCAGTTTATTTTGGCTATCATTATACGATTTTATTCAGCTTAGGAAGGAGCTGTGGGTATTAAACGGGTAACTAATATCTCAATCAACTCTTTTTTACTTCCATATACCGTTACTAATCTGAATAAAATCGTCTAATAGTAGCCAGAAAACAGAACAGAAACGCGTATTGGAGCTTGAAAGGGTTAAGCTGCACAAAATCGTCTAAATATAGCTAGAACAAAATGAAAAAGACGTCGCCGGTACAGAAGAGGTTAACCACCATTGTTGTTATTATTATACACACACACACACACACACACACACACACACACACACACACACACACACACACACACACACACACACACACACTTATACATGAATATCTTGTAACTAAGGAGGATTGCAGAAAAATACATAATACCCAGTGATAGTTACGTAAGAATTTAATAAGCAAGACAAATTATGTGAATATCTTAAGCTCATTACGTAAAGGTCAGATTATATTAGGGGGAGATTATGATATGCTGAGGTGAGAGAGAGAGAGAGAGAGAGAGTGTGTTAAGGGAGCCCACCTCGCTTTTTTTTTCTCTTTCTCTCCCTCTCTCTTTGACTTGTATCCATTCGGCCCCATTCAGTTTACTATTTTAAGACGTTTACCCCCATCCAGGTGTCAATATTTTCCTGGCGAGCGGTAGCGAGCCAGCATATATTTATTTTTGTTTTGACAGCAAGCTAAGTTTGTACATTTTTCGATAGAAAAATGTCTAAGGCGAAGCCGGTTTCTCCATACAACGCTGGCTCGCTTTCGCTCGCCAGGAAGAAATCGACACCTGGATGGGGATAAACGCCTTAAAACAGTTGGCTGAATGGGGCCGAATGGATACAAGCCAGGGAAAGAGAGAAAAGGAGAGAAAGATACCAAAAAAACGGTGACCCCCTTAATCATCTTTTAGGATGGCAAAACGGCCTTTGAAATTGAATAGCAAACACAAACACAACCTCCACTCTCTGAACGAGTTCAACGTAGAGTTACCAATATTATACCTAGTCTAAAACACAAATCATACGAGCAGCGTTTTAGAGAATTTAATCAATTTCCTTTTACCCACCGCAGGTTAAGAAGCGACTTAATTAAAGTGTTCGAAATCATCAAAGGTAAGACAATATGAACTGTAATAAGTACTTTACAATCGACCAATCAAATTACACGCGGGGAAATGGTTACAAAATCATTGGTAAATCATTTAACTCACATGAGTCTAAGAATTTCTTATTCAATCGAGTATTGAACTTGTGGGATGGGCTTCCTCGAGATGCTATAGACTGCAGCACCGTTGATTCCTTTAAACATCGCATAGACAAACACCTTGCCTTAACCAAGCAAACACGATAGTCCTCACCGAAGCGAGCCCATGCAAAAATACCCCCAAAATTCCCCACAGGCACTCAAATGGAAGTAATCTGTGAATAGGTGGTATAATCACTCTCTGGTATCTCCTTCCTCTCCCCTACATGTGACCCCACCCCCCACTCCCTCTCCTCCCCCTCTTTATTCTCCCACTTCCCCCTCCTCAATTATTGGCTATTTCTCCTTCTATTTTCGCCATTCCTCCCTTTCCCTGCTCGAAATAGGATAAGTCATGGTCTCCTACACTCCCTTGTCACCTTCATGAGCGGATGAGAGCTGGCAGAGTCAGTTTGCCTCAAGCAGGCCCAGGAAGCACATCTATGTTGCACTCTCTCTCTCACCTCCCTCAACCATCTCCCGCCACACATATACGTTTTTCACTAGATATTTGCTGTTTACACCTATTTTCTGGTATTCACTGATCATATGTTCATCATTACAGTAAAATATACGCATGGAGCAGAAATAATGCTTTATATGGTAAATATAACGAATTATGTCAGACTCAGTGTTTTTTCGCATATGCAGGCTTTTAAAAAACATCAATGGCACGCTACTCGGGTTAAACCAGCAACTGACTGCATTTGTAAATGAATAACTTAATTTGTTCTCCTACTTCCTGGGTTACATCAAGGATCACTGCATGTATAAATAATTAACTAAGATATTACTCACTTTCCCGCAGACACACGAAGTAGTAATAATAATAATAATAATAATAATAATAATAATAATAGTTCTTAAAGCTAGCGCATGCTAAGCTAGCTAAGGATAGCTCAATAAGGCTGATTAGGCGTATTTCCATTGGGGTCCTGTACCCCATCCCTTTGCTCATGAGGGATGGTAACGACTCAGTGCTTGTGAAAAATCTTTAATGCGCCGAGCGTGGGCGCGAACCCGGGCCTTCTGGGTGGAAGTCCGAGACGCTAGTCACTACACCAAGCGAGATCACTTACTGTACAGCTGTGTAATGTTATTAACCCAAATGGTTCCCTACTAACTTCTATCCCTGCCAGGGACATGTCCTAGGGCAGTGCTTCCCTTTCTAAATGTCCCTTACCCTCTCTAAGTCACTGTCGAACATTTTAAACATCTATGATTTAGAGGGCAAGCAACCTCATGGGGTCGCTAGACCTGTTTCTGCTCGACTTCCTTAATAATACATTATATTTACATTAGGAAGGGTATCTGGAGGTCAGAGGGTTAATTGAGATAGTCCTTACCCCAATAATTCCCACAGATCCTTCCTGACCTGTACAAAATCGTCTAATGATAGCCAGAATAAATTGTCAAAATGCAGAGGTTGGCCGATCTCTGTTACCATGTGTGTGTGTGTGTGTGTGAGGGTGTGTGTGTGTGTGGGTGTGTGTGTGTGGGTGTGTATGTAGGTGATAACCTAGAGAATTATCTGAGACGTGGATTGTATTGATAACATAATATACAGTATACACATTGTCTTAAGGTGCTTGTTGTTGTGATTGTGTCCTTCTTATTCACCTTCACTCTCTCTCTCTTTCTCTCTCATCAGAGAGAGAGAGAGAGAGAGAGAGAGAGAGAGAGAGAGAGAGAAAGTGAGAGAGAGCGAGAGAGAACAAGCCAGACAAACAGAGAGAGAAAGAGGAGCAAAAACAATATGCATGACACCATGACAGATCCCACAAACCTTCATCCCTTCCACTGCCGTGACAAACACATACACTCATTTAGGTCACCTGATAAAAAAGATAATTGTTATACCACAGCAAAAACCTAAAACCCCACCAAATAGCCCAGTTACCCCCCTCAAAAATAACGCAGGAAACCATCAGACAGCACGGCCCCAAAACACTACAGTTCCCCGTTAAAGAGAACAGCTCCCCTCCATAACCAAAACAAACCCCCTCAAAAACCCGCCTCCACACCGAAGAGGCGGCGTCTAGGAGAAGGACCGGATGTGACGTCACCCGCCTCGGCCCAGGATTGGCCAGCTAGACCGACGCCTCCACCAATCAGGACGCCATAACGTCACCCACTAGCCGCCCTACTGATTGGTCCCTGGAAGGCATCAAGAGGCGAATTAGGAGGGCCCTTCCATTGCTCTGCCCCCTACCACGGCCTTCTATATACAAGGCCTGTGCGATGGGCGGGTGACGTCAGCACTACGTCACACACTTAGGCCGACCTGACCAATACCAAGGCCACCTCAACCAGAGGTGCCCTTGGTATTGGTCAGGTCGGCCTAAGTGTGTGACGTAGTGCTGACGTCACCCGCCCATCGCACAGGCCTTGTATATAGAAGGCCGTGTCCCTACCCCCATTGCCGAGACCAGAACGACACAACGACCCCCTAGAACCCCTACATCAACAAGCCCTATCTCCCTGTACCTCCTCTAGGACAAGGAGCACCTAGAAAATGTATAGGTATCCAGGCCAGGGAGGGGAAGTCATCTCAACCTCCCCTCCTGAGATCTGGATGCTTCCCAGCTCCAAAGGTGCTCCCTGGCCAGACTTAGTGTAAACAATTCCTACAGTGTTATCCGACCTGCCTTACTTGCAACTGCTAATCCCGACCAAGTAAGAATCTAGGTGCTTCCTGGCTTTAGATTACCTGGTAGTTATTCTGTTCAGGTTGTACCTAGGATGCTTTCCGGCTTCTTGGTAGCTTGCGATAAGCTATTACTGCAATAATTAGAGACGCATTGCAATAGTTGAGACCTGGCTTTCAGGCCCTCTTTACCGTAATTAATTAATTAATATCAGTTGCCAATTAAACCCTCACACGCTATCCATAACGTAATTATGCATCTATAGGTATATTGTTACATGTTTGACTAACTCCTAAGTTACCAAACCGCTGCATACCTATAGGTGAAGAGTTCTGCCACACACACACTTTATACTAAACTCCATCTATAGTCTATTAACTGTAAGTAGGTGAGAAATCATGACCTCTAACCTCTGTAACTCAAAACCGACTAGAGTAATCGAGCTAATATTTCTACCATTTGGGAAGAGTCAGTCAAGGAATAGATGTGCAAATTTACAGCCAATTTGATCTAGCCCTTCTTGAGTTACAGAGGATAGAAGTTAATATATCTCGCCTACTTACAGCGAATAGACTATAGTTATTCCTTCACCTATTTGAGTCTATCTAGGAGTTCATCATTCATTAAGGGGGGATGGGCTGGTTTTCTGGACCACTTTCTCCCTCATGTTTAGCCCAATTAGTTTTTAGATGTTAAGATGTTTGCCCCATTAGTTTTTAAGACCTTTCGCCCCATTTCTTTGTCAATATTTAGATTTTTCGTGCTATTTAGATTTTTTCCCTGGCAAACGATAGTGAGCCTGTAATGTTGGAAAAACCGGCCTTTGGCCGGGACATTTTTCTACCGAGAAATGTACAAATTAATCTAAAAGGGGGATCTAATGGATGTTTTTTTTTTAAATTTGATGGAAGTCTAAGGAGGAAACTAGAAAAATAATGAATACATGCAAAAATCGCCCAAAAAGTGAACCATCTCCCCTTAACTATGTCTCTCAGTGTACTGTATGTGTTAATTGTATATATTATATAGATGTATGTATCCTTGTGTGTCCTATTGATACTTGATACTTGCATTCTTACCTTAATCCTATGTTGATATTTACCTATGCATTGTCCTTGTACACTCAGATACCATAGATCGACGCAGAACCAACCAAAATGGATGACTAATAAGCTAATAGATCTTATAGGAAAAAAGAAAGGAATATATAGAAAAATAAAGAAAGGCGAAAATCATTTACATATATACTATCAGACTCTATCAAGACAGGTCAAAAAGGAAATCAAGAAAGCAAACAGAAATTATGAAATAAGAAGCCAGTGACTCAAAAAACAACCCTAAAGCTTTTTACCAACTATATAAATCTAAAGTTAGAGATGTAATAGGCCCCCTAAAAACTTCAATAGGAGAAATAACAGAAAATGATTTAGAAATGTGCAGTACATTAAATAGTCAGTTTCTTTCCGTTTTCACTAATGAAAATTTGGCACAGATTCCAGAAGTCAATATGGTATATATTGATAGTATAGAAAATATGTTAAGTACAGTTCGTATAAGTAGAAATTATGTGCTTAAGGAAATTGACAGACTGAAACCTCAAAAATCGCCTGGTCCTGACGAGGTATATGCTAGAGTATTAAAAGAATGCAGAGATGAGTTAAGTAGCCCATTATCATTTTTATTTAACAAGTCATTAGAAACAGGTTTAGTTCCAGAAGCTTGGAAGCTTGCAAATGTAGTCCCGATCTTCAAAAAAGGTGATAAATCGATAGCATCCAATTACCGTCCCATTAGTCTCACATCAATCATAGGAAACTTGCTAGAGTCTATTTATTATTGCTAGGAAAATTAGAAGCCACTTAGTAAAATTTAACTTAATAAATTCTTCTCAGCATGGATTCACTCAGGGACGTTCTTGCCTTTGCTTAGCTTTTTCTCAGAGGTATATGAAGCAGTAGATAGTGACAAGTCATATGATATTATATATTTAGATTTCAGTAAAACTTTCGACAGAGTCCCTCATGAGAGATTGATGAGAAAGGTTGAGGCACATGGAATAGGAGTATAAAGGAGTACAAAGGAAATCAAGTAACAACAGATCTAGTGACCCTTCTAGGTTGCTTGTCCTCCAAAACACTGAGGATCAAGTGTCCAAACAGTGGTTTAGAGTGGGTAAGGGAACATTGGAAAGGGAATTACTGCCCTGGAACTAATGTCCGTGGCAGGATTAGGAAGTTAGTAGAGGACAGATGGGTTAGTAACTGAGGGGGGGATAAAATAAAGTTATTCATTTACAGACGCAGTCAGTCGCGGGTTTGATGCGAGATATTTGTCTAGGCGGAGTTTAAATGAATCAACGGTGATGCAGTCTATAACTTTTCGGGGAAGCCCATTCCACAAGTTGACAACTCGATTGAAGAAGAAATTCTTAGATTCGTGTGAGTTAAAAGATTTACCAATAATTTTGCAACCGTTTCCCCGCGTGTAATTAGATTGGTCGATAGTGAAGTACTTACTACAGTTCATATTGTCGATGCCTTTGATGATTTTGAACACTTGAATTAAGTCACCTCTTAATCTGCGCTGGGTTAAAGGAAATAGATTTAATTCTCTAAGACGCTCTTCGTATGGTTTGTTCTTTAGGCTAGGTATCATTTTGGTAACTCTACGTTGAACTCGTTCTAGCTTGTTTATATCTTTTTGGTAATAAGGGCACCAGGATTGAACGCAGTATTCCAGAAGAGGGCGGACTAAGGAATTGTAAAGGGTTAGGATAACTTCTTTGGATTTATGCTCAAATGACCTGCCTGTAAAGCCAATTATTTTGTTTGCCTTCTTAACAACTTCTGAACATTGTTGACTCGGTTTTAGGTTACTCGATATTGTTACTCCCAGATCGGTTTCTCAGTTTACATTCTTAAGCTGAGTGCCATTCATCGAATAGTTTGCTTTCTCATTTAAGTATCCTATATGTAGTACTTTGCATTTATCCGCATTGAAACTCATTTGCCAAATTTGGGCCCAACATGACAATTTATCTAGATTGTGTTGCATATCGTCAACTTGTTCTTTTGAGAGTACGCTATTTGCAATTTTTGTATCAGCAAATTTTGAGATTGTACAGGTGAGACTCTCATCTATGTCGTTGATGTAAATTAGAAAGAGAATTGGTCCTAGTACCGATCCCTGGGGTACCCCGCTACTTACATTGGTCCATTTAGATGCCTTACCGTTTATGACTACTCTTTGCTTTCTGTCGCTGAGCCAATTTTCTATCCATTTCAACACACCGTCTTGTACTCCATGCGCTTTTAGTTTTAGCAGTAAACGTTTGTGGGGAACTTTGTCAAAAGCCTTTTGAAAATCAAGGTATATAATATCTACAGCTTTACTCTCATCGTAGAGGTTGAGGATATCGTGGAAGAAGTCGAAGAGGTTTGTTAAACAGGAACGATTTTTACGAAAGCCGTGTTGAGTATCTTTAAGTATGTTATTTTCCTCTAAGTGATTTACGAGTCTGTCTCGTATGACCGTTTCTAGCATTTTACATACAACTGAGGTTAAGCTAATTGGACGATAGTTACTGGGTAGGGATTTGCTGCCTTTTTTGAATATCGGTATTACGTTGGCTAGCTTCCACTGATCAGGCATAGCTCCAGACTGCAAGGATTTATTGAATAGTAATGTCAGTGGTTTGGAGAGCTCATCCTTAGCTTCCTTTAGAACTCTAGGCGAGATTGTATCAGGTCCAGGCGTTGTCGGGAGGGTCAGGAGGGTCGTTGTTGGGATGGATTAGGTTATGGCTAATTGGTAGGAAACAGAGAGTCAGCATAAATGGTACCAAGTCAGAGTGGGGAGCAATCAAAAGTGGTGTCCCCCAGGGATCGGTATTAGGTCCCCTGTTGTTTCTTATATACATAAATGACCTAGATTTAGGTATAACTAGTAGGATAAGTAAATTCGCAGACATACTAAAATGGGGAGATCAATTGATTCAGATAGCGATATAGAGTGCCTCCAAAGGGATCTAGATACCTTACATGAATTGTCAGTAAATTGGCAGATGAAGTTTAACATTGACAAATGCAAGGTATTAAAGATAGGGAAGATGCAAACAAATGTTAAATATAAACTAGCTAATTTAGAATTAGAAAATTCAGATTGCGAGAAAGATCTAGGTGTGTTTGTTAGCAATGATTTGAAGCCTAGAAAACAGTGTATAAGCGTTCGAAACAAGGCAAACAGGATTCTCGGGTTCATCTCTAGGAGTGTGAGTAACAGAACTGCTGATGTTATCTTAAAACTTTACTTGTCATTAGTGAGACCTCATATGGATTATGCTGTCCAATTTTGGTGTCCTTATTACAGAATGGACATAGATTCATTGGAGAGAGTACAGCGTAGAATGACAAAAATGATCCATAATATTAGAAATCTTCCGTATGAAGAAAGGTTGAAGAAATTGGGTTTACATTCGTTAGAGAGACGCATAGTTAGAGGGGATATGATAAGAGGTGTTCAAGTGGGTTAGTGGGATTAACAAAGGGGACATGACAAATGTACTAAAGCTCAGTGATAGCGAAAGCACTCGTACCAATGGTTTCAAATTAGATAAATTTCGTTTCAGAAAAGATATAGGCAAATATTGGTTTGGTAACAGAGTTGTAGATAGGTGGAATGGACTACCAAGTGCTATAGTGGGATTAAAAACGGTAGGGAGCTTTAAGATAAAATTGGATAAGCATATGGACGAGAAGGGTTGGGTGTAAAGGGGGATCAGCCGGGTTGGGCCAATCAGCGCTCTGCAGACCCCGTAATCCTGCGTTAATCTCTAACCGTTTTGGTAAGATGATCCTCAGGGTATTAGAGTGTTGAGCCTATAATCGGGCTTTGTAATTGGGGTTGTGTGGGACAGGGATCTGCCTTGCTTAGGCCAATCGGCTTTCTGCAGACTCCCATTTTCTTATGTTCTTATGTTCTTATGTTCTCTAGCCCACTCTAACAAATTCGTGGACTTCACCTATTTCGAATTATGGAAGCATGTCTCTGGAAGCTAATTTATTAATATAATCTTCTGTAAACAAACTACACAAATATGTATATTATTTATTAAAAAGGAAGATCTATCCAAAAAATAATCCGGATAGTTATAATTGCATAAATAAATACATAGGGGGTCCACGAATTCTTATGAGTGGGCTAAAAAGACTATGGTATCCGAGTGTACAGTCGCGCTAATAAGTGATATCTCGGCACCAAGTATGTTGTGATCAATAATTGGGAACAGCAATATCTAAGCTTCATTTCTTCATATCGAGCCAAAAATACAAACATGTTCCTACACTTAATAAGTATAAGTAAAAGGAACAGCCAGAGTAAGCTATGGGTATGGCAGAGAACGCTCAACTCTCATTCTGATAGACCAGCCCATCACCAATCTTGGTGGTGTAATGGATAGTGTTTAAAAATCTGTGTGTGATAACCCAGGTACGAATCCCGGTGGATGAAATATATGCTTTCACTAATTTTATTGGAGGTGTTTGGTGTTGTGGTGAAATTAATAATATATAGATTAGACGATGTTATGCATATTAGGAAGTCTATGTTGAAGTTAGTTAAATTAGATCATCTTTACCCATATAATCCCCACAGATTCTTCCTAAATTGCATAAAATCGTCTAATGAACGCCAGAATAAACTGACATAATGCGTCATAATCTTCAAAGGGTTAATGCAAAATAAGAAAATACTGTCTCTGCGTCTATCATGCGTGCCTTTTGGTTGTAGTTATGTGGTCTATTTCGCACGCAGGATTCCTAGTGTATAAAACTGTATAATGATTTGGTACACCCTTTTATCCTTATATTTAATGGGCTTTATCAGCACCAATTGTTCTCTAAAGATTACATTATCATCAACCATTACTTTACCTTACATCACCCTACGTGTGTGTGTGTGTGTGTGTGTGTGTGGATATATATATATATATATATATATATATATATATATATATATATATATATATATATATATATATATAGAGAGAGAGAGAGAGAGAGAGAGAGTTAGAGTTAGTTCATAAAATGCATACACTAATCTGCACCTTAGGACCCTGACAATGCAAAAAAACTGCAATAATCATGAACAAAAATTTATATATATATATATATATACAGTATATATACTGTATATACTGTATATACTGTATATATAAATGATGCAATAAGTGTTGAAAGACTGTGGCGCCAAGTGACTCACCGCTCTTTGTGAGTCATCTACGGCACAGTTATATTACCACACAAATTACCACACAAAAATCGCGTCACATTTAAGCACCCTTTAATTCTATAGGTTGTGTTATTTAATATAAGAAATATTAAGTAATTTAGCAAGTAATTTAATTGATTGAAGTTATAGCGTTGAACTACAAATGCATCTAGGGTATAGAAATGGTATATACAATCCTTGGGTATATTGATGATGTTATGTCTTACCATCCTTGTATAAGATGGGCATAGATATATTTTGTTTTGTTTTTCATGTGTGTGAAGGAGACAAAAGGCACAGTTGCCTGTAACAAGTGTCTCCCCCAAAGTAGAAAGAGTTGCAGAAAAACAGTTTTTGGTGTATTGGAAAGATGTATGGTGTGTTTATAAGTGAAATGAAATGAATAGGAGGAAGAGGTGTTTGTGAGAGTTAGCTGGATTAATCTATGTGTAGGTGAGACACAAATAGAAACAATTAGGGAAGCCAGGAAAATGAAGCAGGAGTTCCAGCAACTCCTTATCACACGGCTATGAGGCCTCCCCTGGGTAGTGCCCCGCTCGATAGGTATTACAATCTCCCCAATACCACCAATATACCTGTACATCGGTAGATTATTGTGGACACTTCAATTACCCTTTTCTTACCTTATATATATATATATATATATATATATATATATAATTTTATATATTCGGTATGTATATTTTTTTGTTTTTTTGTTTTTTTGGCTCGAACGTCCCTTGATTTTGGCCCTGTCACTCTTTCAATTATGGAGGAGGCACTCGCTATAGGCAGTTCTGCTTTTTGCCTCCCTCAATCACATAGAAAAATAAAATATATATATATATATGCTGTATAAGTGTAGTATTTTGGCCACATATGTTAACTATGAAATATTGGCTATTATTTATTTATAGTGTAGGATTATTGGTCAAATACGTTAACTATGGAAAATTGTCTTCTATACTTCAGAGAAAAAAAATGAAAGTTGTACACGAGTCCACACATTTTTGGCGCCAACTGTTCCCTTGCCGTGATTGGTCGGCGAGGCACTCACACACCCACCAAGGCACAGTTTCTGATTGGCCGACCACCGCCTGTGCTGGCCTGTGATTGGTTGTTGCCAGCCACACACCCACCGAGTCAAAAGAACAGGGGTCACACGAACGCATTTTCTGACAATACGTATCGGCAATTTTGATACGGGAGACGCTGAATTTAACCCCTTCTACACCATGACGTAATTGTCATCCTATTCTGGTTACCAATAGACGATTTCTTTAGTTTATAATCAACTTCTATTAACCCTTTCACCCCCATTAAGTCATGTTCATCCTATTCTGGTTACCATTAGACAATTTTCTCTAGTTTGTAATCTACCTGTACGTATACTACTCAAATGGGTAAATATGATCTCCATATACCCTCTTAATAAGTTAGAGAGAGAGAGAGAGAGAGAGAGAGAGAGAGAGAGAGAGAGAGAGAGAGAGAGAGAGAGAGCGAGTGAGAGTGTAAATGATGGTTAGTGAATATTAAATTAGAATTTATTTTTGGCCACATAAGTTTTGTTCCTCTCCGTGATCTTAGACTAGGAAATATTATAATGCGCATGATTGAATTACGGGTGTAGTTTCTTAGGCAGTGGTTAAGGGGGTTCACTGGCTTTTTTTCTCTCCTTTTCTCTGTTTCCCTTTCTTGTATCCATTCGGCCCCATTCAGCCAACTGTTTTAAGACGTTTATCCCCATCCAGGTGTCGATTTCTTCCTGGCGAGCGATCGCGAGCCAGCATTGTATGGAGAAATCCGGCTTCATAAGAACATAAGAACATAAGAATATTACGCTATTTCGCTTTTATTTTGTCTTTATTTGCTTTGTAATAATTATTCTGCAATGCATATTTACTTTCATTCTTAAAAATAGTCAGGAAAGGTTGTCCATAATTATAATGTATATATTTAAAAGTCTGGATCGCCCCTTGTCATTTTGTGCCACCACACTTTAATGAGAGTGGGTTATCAGACTTTGGGGTGACACAAAATGCAGCTTTTATATACTTTGGGTACTGGTGGATGGTGATGACGTGTTTAGGCAAGCTGTGACGTCAGAGAGAGAGAGGAGCGGACGTGGCAGTGTGTGTGTGTGTGTGTGTGTGTGTGTGTGTCGACTTTGGGATCTCCTAATAACAACAACAGCAGCCACAACAACAACGACACCACCAACAACAAAACCACTACCACCACCACAACACCCAACCACAACAACAACACCACCACCAATAACCACTACCATCACCAACAACAACCACCACAACCACTGCCACCAACAACAACCACAACAACAAAAACCACTACCACCACTCACAACAACAACCACACACCCTCCTCCACACTACTCCGTTCAGCCCTATTACAGTCAAAATTAATTAAAGAGGAACAAAACTAAATCATAACAAAACATGAAGATCAACCATACTAAAACCAAAATAAAACCAAATAACACTCATAAATACAGAGCAACAAAACAAAAAAAAAATCCATAACACTAAAAACAGAACAAAAGACCCAACACAAGAAAACATAAAAAACCCATAAATAAGGACAACAACAAACATAACAAAACAAAAAACAAGCTACATGTACAGAGCAACAAAACTAAACCATAATCAATCTAAAGGCAAAACAAAAACAAAACAAAAAACAAACAAGCTATATGTAAAGAAAAAAACAAAATAAACCATAATCAATCTAAAAACAACACAAAAACAAAAAACAAACAAGCTATAATGTAAGGAAAAACCAAAATAAACCATAATCAAGATAAACACAAAACAAAAGCAAAACAAGCTACAGTATATGTAAAGAGCAACAAAACTAAACCATAATCAATCTAAAACAAATAAAAAACAAAGCAAAACAAAAAACAATCCATATGTAAAGAGCAACAAAACTAAACCACAATAATCATAAAAAAACAAAACAAATACACAAATAAAGAACAACATCAACAACTACCTGGCTATCAGATCCACCTAACCCTCATCATCACCACCGTGTCTACGTGTTTGGCTGTATCTATGACGTCAGAGGGCGATACGTGGCCAAGGAGGGGGGAAGGGGGGACAGGGGGGACTTTGTGACCTCCCAACAACAATTCCACAGCGTTCATCTCTATTGTACAGTTGGCCACATAAAGATTTGTTCCTCTCCTGTAGTCTTATACATGTGGTGGGGGGGGGGGGGGCGCTTTGTGATCAACCAATAACAATAACAACAGTAACAGCCTCCTCCACTCTACTGCGTTCATCTATACTGTATTAAACAATATAAAAAGTAATAATTATATACAGTATATATATATATATATATATATATATATATATATATATGCAAGAAAGTCACAGCAACACGTGAACTTATAATATGCTAAATATCCACAGGGAAGGAAGGAAAATAAACACGGAGTCCCAAGCGCTTTCGTGGATTACATCTGCATTCTCTCAGTTTCTCTGCCTGTCCTCTGTCCTGTGTCCTCTGTCCTCTGTCCCATGAAGATGTATAATTATAATACACGAAAGCGCTTGGGACTCCGTGTTTATTTTCCTTCCTTCCCTGTGGATATTTAGCATATATATACAGTATATATATATATATATATATATTAATAATAATAATAAAATCAATAATAAATAAATGAATAAATATATAAATATATTCAGAAGTAAATGTAAGTCTTCCCTTAACAAAGTCTGTCTCTCGTTTTCTTTGACAGGGTTTATATTCCAAGTATGGCTTATATATATTTGTTTTTCTATGTGAGTGAGGGAGACAAAAGGCAGAACTGCCGGTAGCGAGCGCCTCTCCCAGAGTTGAAAGAATGGCTGCCTTCCTTCCTAAGCTGAATAAAATTATCAAGAGATGGTAGGAGAGAAAATAAACGTAATCATCTACTTAATTTAACCCCTTAAAGATTAGGACGCATTTTAACAGTATATTCTGGCTATTAGCAGACGATTTTATTCAGATTAGGAAGGGTATATAGAAGTCAGAGGGTTAATTGAGATAGTCTATACCCTATAAATGCCCACAGATCCTCTCTAACCTGCATATATTCGGCTAATGGTAGGAAGAATATAATTTAAAAACGCGATCTCCGGCGGTTAACACTATCTGATCCGACGTCTTGTTGTTTAGTAGCATATATATTTAATTAGTATTGAGGATTTTACTTACTTTTGGTCATTTTCGAGAAGTGTGTTTTAGTTTGTCTCAGCTGCTAACAATAAGGCCTTCCCAGAATTCCCTCATATACAAACAAATAATAATAAAATAAAAGAAATAGGCCCACCCAGAATTTGTACATTATTCGATAAGAGAAGGTCCCGCACGAAGACCGATTTTTTTAAAGTAACAGGCTTGCTAATCGGTCGCCTAGGAAAATAATCGACAATTGAATGGGGTGAACCGTCTTATTATAGCCAAAACTAATGAAGCAATACAAGGGAAGTAAACAAATGACACCCCACCCCTCCCCCCTCCAAACTAATGATGCAAAACAGGGGAGGACAAACAGACCCCCACCACCCACCCTCACCCCCTCCAAACTAATGAATCCAAACAGGGGAGGACAAACAGACACCCACCACCCACCCTCACCCCCTCCAAATTAATGAATCCAAACAGGGGAGGACAAACAGACCCCCACCACCCACCCTCACCCCCTCCAAACTAATGAATCCAAACAGGGGAGGACAAACAGACCCCCACCACCCACCCTCACCCCCTCCAAACTAATGAATCCAAACAGGGGAGGACAAACAGACCCCCACCACCCACCCTCACCCCCTCCAAACTAATGAATCCAAACAGGGGAGGACAAACAGACCCCCACCACCCACCCTCACCCCCTCCAAACTAATGAATCCAAACAGGGGAGGACAAACAGACCCCCACCCCCTCCAAACTAATGAATCCAAACAGGGGAGGACAAACAGACACCCACCACCCACCCTCACCCCCTCCAAACTAATGAATCCAAACAGGGGAGGACAAACAGACCCCCACCACCCACCCTCACCCCCTCCAAACTAATGAATCCAAACAGGGGAGGACAAACAGACACCCACCACCCACCCTCACCCCCTCCAAACTAATGAATCCAAACAGGGGAGGACAAACAGACCCCCACCACCCACCCTCACCCCCTCCAAACTAATGAATCCAAACAGGGGAGGACAAACAGACCCCCACCACCCACCCTCACCCCCTCCAAACTAATGAATCCAAACAGGGGAGGACAAACAGACCCCCACCACCCACCCTCGACCCCCTCCAAACTAATGAATCCAAACAGGGGAGGACAAACAGACCCCCACCACCCACCCTCACCCCCTCCAAACTAATGAATCCAAACAGGGGAGGACAAACAGACACCCACCACCCACCCTCACCCCCTCCAAACTAATGAATCCAAACAGGGGAGGACAAACAGACACCCACCACCCACCCTCACCCCCTCCAAACTAATGAATCCAAACAGGGGAGGACAAACAGACACCCACCACCCACCCTCACCCCCTCCAAACTAATGAATCCAAACAGGGGAGGACAAACAGACCCCCACCACCCACCCTCACCCCCTCCAAACTAATGAATCCAAACAGGGGAGGACAAACAGACACCCACCACCCACCCTCACCCCTCCAAACTAATTAATCCAAACAGGGGAGGACAAACAGACCCCCACCACCCACCCTGACCCCCTCCAAACTAATGAATCCAAACAGGGGAGGACAAACAGACACCCACCACCCACCCTCACCCCCTCCAAACTAATGAATCCAAACAGGGGAGGACAAACAGACACCCACCACCCACCCTCACCCCCTCCAAACTAATGAATCCAAACAGGGGAGGACAAACAGACACCCACCACCCACCCTGACCCCCTCCAAACTAATGAATCCAAACAGGGGAGGACAAACAGACCCCCACCACCCACCCTCACCCCCTCCAAACTAATGAATCCAAACAGGGGAGGACAAACAGACACCCACCACCCACCCTCACCCCCTCCAAACTAATGAATCCAAACAGGGGAGGACAAACAGACACCCACCCTGACCCCCTCCAAACTAATGAATCCAAACAGGGGAGGACAAACAGACACCCCCCACCCACCCTGACCCCCTCCAAACTAATGAATCCAAACAGGGGAGAACAAACAGACCCCCACCACCCACCCTCACCCCCTCCAAACTAATGAATCCAAACAGGGGAGGACAAACAGACACCACCCACCCACCCTCACCCCCTCCAAACTAATGAATCCAAACAGGGGAGGACAAACAGACACCCACCACCCACCCTCACCCCCTCCAAACTAATGAATCCAAACAGGGGAGGACAAACAGACCCCCACCACCCACCCTCACCCCCTCCAAACTAATGAATCCAAACAGGGGAGGACAAACAGACACCCACCACCCACCCTCACCCCCTCCAAACTAATGAATCCAAACAGGGGAGGACAAACAGACACCCACCACCCACCCTCACCCCCTCCAAACTAATGAATCCAAACAGGGGAGGACAAACAGACCCCACCACCACCCCACCCCCTCCAAACTAATGAATCCAAACAGGGGAGGACAAACAGACACCCACCACCCACCCTCACCCCCTCCAAACTAATGAATCCAAACAGGGGAGGACAAACAGAGACACCCCCACCCACCCTCACCCCCTCCAAACTAATGAATCCAAACAGGGGAGGACAAACAGACACCCACCACCCACCCTCACCCCCTCCAAACTAATGAATCCAAACAGGGGAGGACAAACAGACACCCCCCACCCACCCTCACCCCCTCCAAACTAATGAATCCAAACAGGGGAGGACAAACAGACACCCACCACCCACCCTCACCCCCTCCAAACTAATGAATCCAAACAGGGGAGGACAAACAGACACCCACCACCCACCCTCACCCCCTCCAAACTAATGAATCCAAACAGGGGAGGACAAACAGACACCCACCACCCACCCTCACCCCCTCCAAACTAATGAATCCAAACAGGGGAGGACAAACAGACACCCACCACCCACCCTCACCCCCTCCAAATTAATGAATCCAAACAGGGGAGGACAAACAAACACCCACCCACTCACCCCCTCCAAACTAATGAATCCAAACAGGGGAGGACAAACAGACCCCCACCACCCACCCTCACCCCCTCCAAACTAATGAATCCAAACAGGGGAGGACAAACAGACACCCCCCACCCACCTCACCCCCTCCAAACTAATGAATCCAAACAGGACAAACAGACACCCACCACCCACCCTCACCCCCTCCAAACTAATGAATCCAAACAGGGGAGGACAAACAGACACCCCCCACCCACCCTCACCCCCTCCAAACTAATGAATCCAAACAGGGGAGGACAAACACCCACCCACCACCCACCCTCACCCCCTCCAAACTAATGAATCCAAACAGGGGAGGACAAACAGACACCCACCACCCACCCTCACCCCCTCCAAACTAATGAATCCAAACAGGGGAGGACAAACAGACACCCACCACCCACCCTCACCCCCTCCAAACTAATGAATCCAAACAGGGGAGGACAAACAGACACCCACCACCCACCCTCACCCCCTCCAAACTAATGAATCCAAACAGGGGAGGACAAACAGACACCCACCACCCACCCTCACCCCCTCCAAACTAATGAATCCAAACAGGGGAGGACAAACAGACACCCACCACCCACCCTCACCCCCTCCAAACTAATGAATCCAAACAGGGGAGGACAAACAGACACCCCCCACCCACCCTCACCCCCTCCAAACTAATGAATCCAAACAGGGGAGGACAAACAGACACCCCCCACCCACCCTCACCCCCTCCAAACTAATGAATCCAAACAGGGGAGGACAAACAGACACCCCCCACCCACCCTCACCCCCTCCAAACTAATGAATCCAAACAGGGGAGGACAAACAGACCCCCACCACCCACCCTCACCCCCTCCAAACTAATGAATCCAAACAGGGGAGGACAAACAGACCCCCACCACCCACCCTCACCCCCTCCTAACTAATGAATCCAAACAGGGGAGGACAAACAGACCCCCACCACCCACCCTCACCCCCTCCAAACTAATGAATCCAAACAGGGGAGGACAAACAGACCCCCACCACCCACCCTCACCCCCTCCAAACTAATGAATCCAAACAGGGGAGGACAAACAGACACCCACCACCCACCCTCACCCCCTCCAAACTAATGAATCCAAACAGGGGAGGACAAACAGACACCCACCACCCACCCTCACCCCCTCCAAACTAATGAATCCAAACAGGGGAGGACAAACAGACCCCCACCACCCACCCTCACCCCCTCCAAACTAATGAATCCAAACAGGGGAGGACAAACAGACCCCCACCACCCACCCTCACCCCCTCCAAACTAATGAATCCAAACAGGGGAGGACAAACAGACCCCCACCACCCACCCTCGACCCCCTCCAAACTAATGAATCCAAACAGGGGAGGACAAACAGACCCCCACCACCCACCCTCACCCCCTCCAAACTAATGAATCCAAACAGGGGAGGACAAACAGACACCCACCACCCACCCTCACCCCCTCCAAACTAATGAATCCAAACAGGGGAGGACAAACAGACACCCACCACCCACCCTCACCCCCTCCAAACTAATGAATCCAAACAGGGGAGGACAAACAGACACCCACCACCCACCCTCACCCCCTCCAAACTAATGAATCCAAACAGGGGAGGACAAACAGACCCCCACCACCCACCCTCACCCCCTCCAAACTAATGAATCCAAACAGGGGAGGACAAACAGACACCCACCACCCACCCTCACCCCTCCAAACTAATTAATCCAAACAGGGGAGGACAAACAGACCCCCACCACCCACCCTGACCCCCTCCAAACTAATGAAACTAAGGGGAGGTGTGGTTGAGTGGTCTTGCCACTGGCCTGGTAATCCAAAGGTCCCGGGTTCAAATCCAGATGTATCAATGGGAAGATATTATTGGGATGGAATTTGTGCTGTACCTAGTATCAGTGCATTACCACAAAGCCCACCGAAACGTCAATAAAATACCCTCATTGTTCCCTGATTAAATAGCACTGTATGAATATTCCCATATTCAAAATATGCTATAGGGGTGCAATGCCTGGTGAGTTATCTGCTCAACAGGTGGCGTTGTGTGTGTGTAAGTGTGAGAGTCCGAGTGTAGAGGGTGAGACAGTGAAGCACGGGAACGAGATGGCTTCAGAGATGGGGTCGTTTCGGGCCATGAGTGAGCACCGTGCCTCATGTGAAGGCAAGATGGCAGGTGCTCGTTGTACTCTACGTGCTTCACATGTCTCACTCCCTAGACTGGAACAAGACCTCACGGGCTTCACTGTTCATTGTAAAGCGGTGAATGTTAAGGCTCTCAGCCTATGCCCGAGAGGAAGTAAGTTGGAATATAGAAAAAAAAAAAAAAAAAAAAAAAAAAAAAAAAAACAGGGGAGGACAAACAGACACCCACCACCCACCCTCACCCCCTCCAAACTAATGAATCCAAACAGGGGAGGACAAACAGACACCCACCACCCACCCTCACCCCCTCCAAACTAATGAATCCAAACAGGGGAGGACAAACAGACACCCACCACCCACCCTGACCCCCTCCAAACTAATGAATCCAAACAGGGGAGGACAAACAGACCCCCACCACCCACCCTCACCCCCTCCAAACTAATGAATCCAAACAGGGGAGGACAAACAGACACCCCCCACCCACCCTCACCCCCTCCAAACTAATGAATCCAAACAGGGGAGGACAAACAGACACCCACCACCCACCCTCACCCCCTCCAAACTAATGAATCCAAACAGGGGAGGACAAACAGACACCCCCCACCCACCCTCACCCCCTCCAAACTAATGAATCCAAACAGGGGAGGACAAACACCCACCCACCACCCACCCTCACCCCCTCCAAACTAATGAATCCAAACAGGGGAGGACAAACAGACACCCACCACCCACCCTCACCCCCTCCAAACTAATGAATCCAAACAGGGGAGGACAAACAGACACCCACCACCCACCCTCACCCCCTCCAAACTAATGAATCCAAACAGGGGAGGACAAACAAACACCCACCACCCACCCCCTCCAAACTAATGAATCCAAACAGGGGAGGACAAACAGACCCCCACCACCCACCCTCACCCCCTCCAAACTAATGAATCCAAACAGGGGAGGACAAACAGACACCCCCCACCCACCCTCACCCCCTCCAAACTAATGAATCCAAACAGGGGAGGACAAACAGACACCCACCACCCACCCTCACCCCCTCCAAACTAATGAATCCAAACAGGGGAGGACAAACAGACACCCCCCACCCACCCTCACCCCCTCCAAACTAATGAATCCAAACAGGGGAGGACAAACACCCACCCACCACCCACCCTCACCCCCTCCAAACTAATGAATCCAAACAGGGGAGGACAAACAGACACCCACCACCCACCCTCACCCCCTCCAAACTAATGAATCCAAACAGGGGAGGACAAACAGACACCCACCACCCACCCTCACCCCCTCCAAACTAATGAATCCAAACAGGGGAGGACAAACAGACACCCACCACCCACCCTCACCCCCTCCAAACTAATGAATCCAAACAGGGGAGGACAAACAGACACCCCCCACCCACCCTCACCCCCTCCAAACTAATGAATCCAAACAGGGGAGGACAAACAGACACCCCCCACCCACCCTCACCCCCTCCAAACTAATGAATCCAAACAGGGGAGGACAAACAGACACCCCCCCCCCCACCTTTCCAAACTAATGAGGCAAAACAGGGAAGTCCAAAAAGCCCCCCCCCCCCCTAAAAAAAAAAAAAAAAAAAAAAAAAAAAGTTAACAAGATGAAAGCAACTGGTCTGTCCTCTTCATTACCGAAACATCACTCAGAAGGGGGAGGGGGGGGAGGGGAGGTCACTTGGAGGACACTAGCAATGGCCTACCCCCCCCCCCCCCCCATCCCCATCCCCCAGCCCCAAGAACAATAATAAATATAATACATTACAACGTTAATAGATAAATAAATTAAAATGTAAAACTTGCAAACTAAACAAACCAAAACTGGGACAAAGACCATATAAAGTCAATATAAAATATACATAATTATATATATATAAAATATATAAGTGACATGACG